>WYDF02275486.1:0-17640 GCA_009867245.2 Adranes taylori | reverse complement strand
ATACGGTTATGATAGCAAAAATTCCAATATTTGCAATTGATGGCAAGTTGGTCGGTAAAATTCCAAGAATAGAGGAAATATATAAATTGAATCTTATTAAACGAGAAATATATGTCAGACGTAAAGTTATAAAACAACTATAGCCTATTATCACTTTATATATCATCTATTGGAGTTAAAAGTTTGGGATTCTTATATTAATGGACTGAATCAATTGTTTAAATAATTTATTCCAGCCTATTAGTTTTATTCTTATACTTATACCTTCCTTGGACATTTTTCTCTGCTATTTCCACTCCATCTAAAACTTCCTATTTTCTTAATCCTCTATCTCTACGTTATTTTCCCTGAAGCCATTACCCACCACTCACTCTCCGATTTCCAATTAAAAAACCTCATCTATAACGCGTCTAAGGTCACAAGTAGCAATTTAAAAATGCAATAAAAATTTGCGAATCAGAAATTAAATTACTTTCTCAAAGTTTCTCAACCTTAGACATGGAATAAATTTTAAACACCACATATTTAATATTCTATACGTTTAAAATTGTAATTATTGTTTAAGTATGTAATACAAATGTTTGTGTACTTGATTTTAAAAAAATTCTGGTTATGCTCGAATTTATTTTTGATCCATTCAATAGATCAAAAAATCCAAAAAATTTTAAATTTATAAATCAATTGGTATTGAAATAATAATTTGTATATTATTAATTTTGTTTTCAGCTTGCATGGGAGTGAATTAATTTTAAAATACATATGCTAATAAGTGTAAAATACCTCTCCTGTGTTTAAAATTGACTTAGCGTGACGTGATGTCTTCAAGCGAGGCTACAAGCCTTCCTACTACATCAAATAGCTCCAGAACAAGCCGGATTTGGAAATCACGGGGTACTCGAGAACAAATATTTTAGATGCGAGGCTTATAATCGGTCGTTAAAATCGGTAACACATTATCCGAAACATGTTACATTAGGAAAGGTATTCGGTAAAGCTGCGTACTTTCACCTCTACTCTACAACATATATAGCTAAGTAGTGGTGCTGCGCACTTTAAAGAACTGGAACTGGAACGGTGGAGTGAAGATTGGAACGGTTTAAAGAACTAGAACGGTGGAGTGAAGATTGATGGAAAGCGCTTATCAAATCTTTAATTTGGGGATAATACTCTTTTGATGCTAACAGCACTGAAGAGCTTTTAGAGTTTCTTCAAAAACTGCAAGACGTAAGTCGAGACTATGGGCTTAAAATAATTGCTAACAAGACAAAAATCATGATGGCACACCGATATAACGAAAATCAAAGAAAACCTACAAAAATTGAGAACCATGGTTGTCAATGATTCATAAGTCCGGCTCTTGCAAATTGGAAATAAGTTGGTGAATTGAAATTGCCCGCTCAGCAATGGTAACAAAAATCTGGTTAGATCGAAATATCACTGTGAAATCGAAGACAAGCCTTGTGGACGCCCTAGTTTTTCCCATTTTATAGTAAGCTTCAGAGACCAGGGTAATCCGTTCCAAAGACAAGAGAAGAATAGATTCGTTTGAAATGTGGGTCCGCCACAGGAGCTGACAGTGTGAGTGCCCTGGACGGCTAGAAGAACAAATGTCTCCATCTTAACTGAGGTCAAACCCGTCCAATGATTGTTATCGATATGGCCGAATGTTGAAATATTTCGGACACATCTCTCGACATGACAGCATGCAAAAACTTGTTGTTCAGGGAAAATTGGCAGGGACAAGGTAACGGGGCCGATCCCCAACTAAGTTGACTGATATTATTTCGAAACTAACAGAAACAAGTTTCACTAAAGCAGCGTGCCAAGCGAACGATCAACAGACTGGTAATCAACTGTTAAACGAACAATACAAAGAATAGAAGATTGTCCTATTCAACGTTAACATCCATAGTAGTCATCACACGTCGGTCACGACGTTGGACGTAAAAGAAGAAGAAGTGATGTGTTTGAAGCTAAATGGCGTTTTAATTACGTCCTCATTTGCAATTAAACCAGATGTCTTACCTAGATTAATTGTATCAAAAAACGAATACTCACATCCGATTTTAGTCAAATAAGCATTGAAGTCTAATATATAGACCAAATAAATGTAATGGAATAAAATAATTCCGCTACATTGGCAAAGCTACTTATTCAATTCTTCCGGATATGGTGATTTTTAATTTAAGATACTCAGCCATATTAAACGTATAACAATGTACAAAATTGCAATATATCATTCCGTAAAACTAAAAAGCTTAGTTGAATAATTTTACATGAAAACTATAAATTAAATGCATTTATTGAAATGATGAATAAATTTATTATCAGATTATTCGCTCTATAGAACTATATTATAACAAATTGTATGTTCCATTATTATATCTTTATTTCAGCTATAAATAAAATAATCAAAAATAATTGACTAGAAAATTGTTTTAGTGAAATTATAATAAGATTTGTCCAATCCTGGTAACAAAGAAAATTTCTATTAGAGGAAAATACTTTGTTTCAATTATCATGCTCTTATTATTACAGTTGTTGGATTTTAAATCAATTTCTTGGTAACATAGTAAAATTTAAATTAGTGACATTAGAAATAATATACGAGGTACGATCAAATAATGCGCGGAATTATAATTTTTCTCGAATAATCCGTACTTATGCCTCAATGTTAATATTGTGCCATTCAAAATGCCGTAGGGCTATAACTTTAGTGTCGTTTATGTCATTTGACTGTGGACACTATGGTCTGGAATTTAGACATGCTTCTATTTGACATGTTATCGTCGTCATCTCTTCGAATGTCAACGAAGTTGTACCAACAATTCGTCTAAAATGGTATTTTATGGATTTCACTCCCGCTTCCCATTATCCACCGAAGTGTGGAGCTGCCGGCGGAATAAAGTGCCACTACATACCTATATTTGCATTGTTTTAAATTGCTTTTCTCGAAACAATGCAAAGATACACATCTCTCATTGTTTTAACTTGTTTTTCCAATTTGTGGACCACACCTACGAAATTTGTGCCGTTGTCACTATACATATGTTGTACAACCCTCATTATACTAATACCTTTTTTTTCAACTCTTTGAAGCAAGTCTGAAATTCAGTTTTTGTTATAGGGGCTAATTGGCTTAGCGATTCTATCTTGATATCTAAATATCGCATTGACTTTCCACGACAGATTCAATTGATTTCCATTCAAACGATGCTGATTCCCTATCAACTGCACCTCTATGAGTTTCAATCTATTTGAATTATTATATAAGCTATCTAATATGAATTGAATCTATTTCCCTCTTTGCAGGAATGTATTGCCCATTATAATACTAGGATCATGCCATCGAAATTGCATTGAAAATGATGTTTTACCTGAATCGAAACGTTCTTATAAAATTGAACTGGTGATGGTGTGTGAATTGAATCAAAACGTTAATATAAAATTGCATTGAAGATGCAGATAAACATATGTCGAGACATTGATGGTATTAAAATTACTTAAAATAATCATAATATGCCTATATTGAAACGTTGTTATAAAATTAAATTGAAGACGGTGTTTTAGTTGAATCAACACATCGGTATTATTAAGTGTATTTGTATGTATAAATTTAATATATAATAAATTAATCAGGATTATTATTTTGGTTAATATTTTGAAAACATTAATAACGATTGTTTTTAAACATTAATATTGCATCATTAAACATTAATATTGCTTCAATCCATTATACAATATATCTTTGTCCATTGTGTTAACTATTGTACGTATTCTGACTATTGTTTTACTCTATTGTTTACATCTATTATATATTTATTATCTATTGTGATACCTATTTTTCTTAATGAAAATATTCGTGAATATCCGCTCTCGTCCTCCAAACTTCGTCCTCTCATAATCTCTCTCATCTTCGGGAATAGGAACAATTCGAAGTCGGAACAATGCCATGTCGGACGAAAAACGTCGCAGGAGTGTGTTATTTTTTGTCAAAAATTCACGAACAAGCAATGAAATGTGTGCTGGTGAATTACTGTAGTACAAATGCGAGGAGTTATCTCGCCACGAATTCTGTCGTTTTCAATTTATGATAAAACTTCTATTTACGATCCTTCCGACCAAAGGCAGGATAAACTTCTGAATTTTTTATTCTATTCTACTTGTGTTGTAACAAAGTGATGTTACTAGAAATATAATACTGTCTATATTCCGTGATTAAATAAAATAAATAGATCTACGTATCTCAAGTTGGCAACCTTCTAGTCAAAAAGACTGGAATATTATACTTAGGATATGTCTAATATAAGTAGCAGGTGTACCTTAAAAAGAATTTAGAGTAATTAAATAAAGATTCCTTCCAAATTAAGAACACAAAATATTATGTGAATATTTTTGTATGCTAAATAAATTGCGTAGTGCGTATAAAAGACAGAAATATATGGCCAATTAAGTAAGACAGAGAGAAGCGTACGCTTTCTGCGTCGCCTGTTAATAATAGTTACATAGCGTCATGTATCTTAGTTCCGTGTGCCTGTGTGAGCATGAGAATTATATATGGGTCCGCATGGTTTTGAAAGAGATAGAATATATTCCCATATAATCTTAGGTAAGTCAGACTGTTTAGGAGTAGGATATATTAATACGCACATTGTGGTAGGGTCCACTGTTCCATACAAGTTGTGTGTGTTGTGTGCGCATGGTTTGCTATAAAAGAGCGAATCTCTAGAGAGTTTGACCAGTTCCAGGCTGAAGAGGATGATAAATCCTAAAGCCGCATTCAAACAAACTCTCCAATCTCCAAACAATATACAATCCCAACAGGGAGTGGTTTTTTAGTTAGGGTAAAAATCCCACACTGTCGGATGCAAGGGCATCCGGCGCCTTTTGAAGGTTTCTCCACTTCCTACGTAAAACAAAAAAAAGAGAGTTTGAGAAGAGTATCCAGTCCTCCCGAGTCCTACAACCGCAGCTAACAGCCGAGCCAGTTGTCACGGTTTTATATATTTGGTATGATCAAAAGTGATTCTGCAAAATAATTTTGGAAAAATAATAATTTTGAAAATTATTTTGAAAATAATTCTTATACCGCTTATTGGTTCATCATATACCGTTCATTATTATTAATTGTATGTACTTTGAATGATTTGTATTTCAGTTTAATATTCCTTTAACCTATCTCCTATTTACTAAGCGTACGTATTATAGACTTATGTAAACAAGAGTCGGTATTAGGTGCTCAGGTGTTATTGGTATCTATGTGAACAAGGACGCTATTGAGAGTGATAGTATTTCCGTCGTTGTGAATAAACCTGCTAAAGTGTGACTAGCGCTAGCCTACGTAAACAACGGCAGAATTTAGTTGCTCCGGTTTCAACGATAACTATGTAAACAAGGATATTGTTGTAACTAATAGTATTTCCTTTTCCGTTACATTCACTAGTATGCACCCAAATACTGGCCTATGTAAACAAGCGCTAGTTTTGAGTGTTGGGGTAGTGATGGTGTCTATGTAAACAAGGACGCTATTACAATCTATAGTGAGTACATTTTCCGTTACCTGCACGAAGGCGTCAAACGCTAATTTATGTAAACAAGGATTAGTTGTTGATGCTCTGACGACAGTGACACCTATGTAAACAAGTTGATAGTAACTTTCCTTTCCGTAACATACACTCACGTGTATCAAACGCTAATCTATGTAAACAAGGATTAGTTGTTGATACTCTGGTAACGGCAGCACCTATGTTAACAAGGGCGCTACTGTGGCTAGTAGTGATTTATTAGCTAGAGTGTACTCAACGCTGGCTTCTATACGAGGTTAGTTTTGGTGACTCGTGTAACATTAACACCTATGTAAACAAGGGTGTTATTGTGACTAGTGGCAACCTCCGAGTATACCTATCCTGTCATATCTCCATATCAAGCATTGGGATTTATTCACCATTCCGTAATTGTATTTGTATATAACTACCTTACTAACTGTGAGTATAAGATTCCGAATATACCTACCCTACATGTGACCTACTATTGTGTATATATTGGTGTATGATTTATAACCCGCTGTGAGTAGTAAATACCGAGTGATCCTACCTGTTACTCATTATTGTGTATATATTTCTACCCTACCCGTGACACATACCGTATAAAGGCTGAACTGATTTAAGGTTTTTGTTGCGATTAATGATATTTTTATTTGTAGAATAATACTTTAATTTTCTTTGTTTATAATTAGAAGAACAATACATGGTTTTGTAAGTTTATTACAGCCACCCCGCAAGAACAAAAACATCTGGTTTACATATCAACTGAGTTTACCTAAGCCCTCAGTAAGCCACTGAGGACCGAATCACCAACAGTTCCAGAGTGTGGTCTCTCTCGAGAGCCAGGTCAGTGCTCGAGAAACCTATTTCCGAAGAACATTTTGATTCTGTAACTATTGTTGAGATATCTGTTTGCCCCATTACATTGACGCGCCACCAATAGGGTGGGAGTGTGTTATAGTGTTACAAAACAATGGAAGTCTTAATGAATTATTGCAAACTAAATTGCATTCTAGCGACTACATTTTGTACGTAGATCAAATCGTACTGCCTTTATGATGCATGGATTAATTACATGATATTGTATCCCAAAAACTCCGCACAACAAACACGATTAATAGTCAAAAGTTTACAGAGGTGTAAAACTCCGCCGATTATAGATTTGGATCCCTGTATCTAAAAGTTACATTCAAAATTACGTTCCATTTCGAATTTATGAGAATTTCATTGTTCACACATTTCAGTTAATGCTATGGACATACTGATAAAACACTCAACAACACTTTCTTTTAGTAACACATTCCTTCTTGTATGCATTATCTTTTGCCTGTCGCTTGTGGGAAAGTGTATCTGTCTAATCATTCAACAAATTGTATTCTCATTCCGCCACTGGGAGTGTAATAATTAGCTGAGAGGATGTGAAATCCTAGTAGTGCATTTTTAGTGGCATGTTACATCCAATTTCCTAAGACAAATAAAGTTATTTCACTGCGTCTTCGTAATTTTCAGCATAAAAGTTGACTAACAATTGTGTACGAATATACAGTAAACAATTATTTATTTACGGTTACATAAGCAACAATTGATAATAATCTTTCAATTCATAATAATATCTCATTGCTTTGATCGTAGAAACTATTGACAGAGACTCATGGTACACTCAATGTCATTGATGAACAGTCAACGGCAAGAACTTAGTCCCATTGATGTCAAAGAAAATAGTGAGTAACATCTTCATATTCGAATTGAATTGGCGAGCTCTTCCGAAAGCTTCAATTGTGACGATTGGGCCTTAGATTCAACGTCATATCCATACACTAATATTTCGTCACCAATTATTATTTGTTTGACAATTCTGACTTATCATTTATTTTATCATCTCATTAACAATGTCATTAACAATTGAAACTACTGATCTATGTGCATTCCATTGACCAGATACAGTATCAAAATTACGCAGCAGTTCATTCATGTTTTGTAATTTACAAGGACATGCGTTGATCAGGTTTAAGTAAATGTAAAAGTATATTCCTCAAGTTCGCTTAACACGTTCAATGTCATGGTGAGATCGCACTAACCGCTCTAAGAAACCAATTGAGTTGGTTTCTTAGAGCGTACATATAAATATTGTTCTAAAAAATAATAAAAATAAGAATAGTTGGTAATTTCTTTTTCTTCCACGTGACGTATCCGCTCAGCGAATTTTGTCAATCATTATAGCAATGTCAACTTTATTGACAGCTGCTCGGAACAATTCTAGCGACGTCACTCCATACCGCTGGCGCAGATTTGCCAGCCAAGATCCGTAATCTTCCTGGTGACCTTTTTCCATCCAACTTTCCCTAAAGCACCAGCTGGAGTATGTAATATTTCTCGCTTCTCATTATATGTCCCAAATATGCCAGTTTCCTTATTTTTATGGATGTAAGCAGTTCCCGTTCCATATTCATTCTCTCAAGTACCTGATCGTTGTCATGTGTTCGATCCAACTAATTTTGAGAATCCGTCGCATTACACAAAATTCGAAAGCCTCGATACGCTTGCATGTGGCATCGATGAGTGTCCAGGCTTCTACACCATATATGAGTACTGAGTAAACGTAGCATTTTACCATTCTTAGGCGTAGTTTTAAGCTTAAGTTGTTGCTGCTGAATGTACTTCTCATCTTCATGAAAACAGCTCTCGCTTTTTCTTGTCATAATGTTATAGCTGTAAAAAAGGTTATAGCTTCAACGGTTCCAAACGTCATCGCGTATGAGTTTTTATTCCAACAATTTTTAGGAATTTTGCTACCAGAGCGTAGAGGATTTTCGTTTTGGAGAATTTTCAGAAAGCCGTCCAATCTTTGCCTTTATTATTTCAATGGTCATCTTTGATTCGTTTTGGTTCTACGTTTCTGAGAATTTTAGCAAAATACTGTTTCGATTCACACACACACACACTCACACATACAGAGACACACGCTATTCCTCATACACACACACTCATACACAGACATCATCATACACACACCCTCATACACACACCCACCCTCATACATACGGTACACAAGGAGAGTAAATCACTGCCAAAATTCGAATATGAACGGACACCACAGTTTAATATCGAGGAGACGCAGATCTGAATTGGGACCTTTGTTATTCCTAGCGAGTAAATATCGCGCATCTCCAAGTCGCAATTTATAATTATCTGATCAAATCCAAATCATTTTGGCAAGCTAGTAAATTTCGCGCCTTTAAGACCAACTTGTTCGGAGTAGAGCTAACACTCAACATGACAATAAATCAGCTACATATAATCTATAATCAAAGTTAATAGCTAAGTATTAGATATTCATTTTGATATCAAACCCATCCCCTATTAACCGCTACTTCGATGCAACCAAGAAGGACCAACCATCCAAAGCAGAAAAGCGACGATTGCACGAAACCAACGACTATACCAATAAAATCGCGCCACAGAGGGCCATCACACAACAGTGTAATTCGCGCCATCGACCCTAACCAATGGTTGTATGATATCCTCATCAATTTCAACAATAAACACATGTTTCGAGAATTTATTCTGCCCAGCATCAGCATGCGTATGGCAAGAGATGTTTCGTTCAGAACCATCCTCAGGACCGAAGAAAAATTATAACATTAGTTTACATCTAGTTTGCTATCCTTTTATTTATTTTTTATTTTAATATTCTTTAATTTTTTACTTTTTTCTGATGAAATATGGAATGGAACCACCTAAGAAATTTTTGAATTTTAATTAGCTTCAACAAGAAATGTCAGTCAATTGAAATGGCGAATAGAATCTTTAAAGGTATTATAAATACAAAGCCTAATAAATATCGCTACATTACATTGTTATTGCGTATTACATATTTTTAAAATATATCTTCATCCCATCCGTGAATTTCATGCAAGAGCAAATAATAAGAGAAGGGCAGTGGTGATTATGCAAAGAAAATAATCTAAAACTACGATCCTGCTTTAATGAAATTAAATTCTGTTACACGCTGAACTGAGATCGTTTACTCATTGCATCAAATTTATCACGATTGAAACAGTTCAAAAAAAGCCAAATAGTTTTATAAAAAATATTTTGATTTTTCGCACAAGTCCTTCATCAGATTTAAATAACAAATAAAGCGATTACTAAAATTTGTTATAAAACAAAAAGTTTAAATTACATCATTTATTTTATTATTTTATATTATATAATATTTAAATTATTTAGTATTGTGTATATACCAGGTTTGTTTAAAAATGTATGTTGAAGCTTTCTAGTCCTTGATGTGTGTCGATCTTTTGCAAAATAAATTATTATTATTTTCATTTATTTACAATATCAATTTTATCATTAGCTTCACCAACATGCGATTTACTAATGGTATCAAATATTCATTATTAATAATTGAAATATAATTAGAAAAAGATATTAAGGAATGTAGATGAATTTTTACTCCAGATATTATCGATTATTATCTAGATCAGTAAATTACTGTGGATGATTACAAACTAAAAGAACTTTGTATTACAGATAATCAGTATTCGTTTCGTCGAATGACATAATCAGAAAACAAAAGAAGCGTCTTAATTTAAAAGTTTCCGCTTTTAACGATCTAATCATAGCGGTAAATTTAAATCGTGATTTGCTAATAGTTGATTATTATATTATTTATTGTGTTGTACAGAACGAATTAGCAATGTTCGTTTTTTTATGTCATTATTATTGTTATCGAGGAATTTGTGTGATATAAGTATTGAGAATTAGATGTTTGATCTGAGTTTATTGACCACTAATTATAATATATTTTTTACGGAACATGGTCTGGCAATAATAATTTTAGTATGAAGGCATAATTACTTTTAGATAGATTTTTTTCATCATTTAAGTTATGTATTCATATTTACCTGTAGAATTGTAGATAATTAATATTCTGAATATAATACTACGTTATTGATAGCACTCTATCAATCTAAGATTTATCAATTTAGTTGTTCTGAATAATTTATTTTAGACATTGATTATATTTAAAATCAGAAATCATAAAACCATGCTACCTCCAAGACTAATAATAAAATTTATTGAGGTATTTATATAAATGAAAAATACTGTACATAAGCAATTTGGCAATATTAAAACATTAAACATTTTGTGTATCTAACATTTGTTTACATAATTTTTGTAACCGCTTCTCAGTGGTGGACTTGAGAAAGAAAATCGAGCTCTAGTCTACATTCTAGCCAAGCTAACTATCATAGCAGATATATACCTGCAGATATATACCTGTACTTCAACTTCAGGTCGATTAATATAATTTCAATAGCGAAGCCACCCGGAATAACAATTCGTATCTATTCGTTCGTCCGCGATCATGGGAACGAACGCACTACAGCAAACCATATAAATAGCAGCGATTGTACTGATACCTCCTTGTTCATTTTAGTAATTAGCGTAAGAACATGTAGCATAGAGTAACGCATATAATATAGAACGCGGAAGCCATCTTAATCTTGGATGATGTTGCAATATAAGTTAATTTAAATGTAAATATTAATTAAAGTATAAACCATTATCGTTAATCTTGTATAATGAGTTTAATAAGTATTGTGTAATAAATAAGAAAGAATTTAACAAGCGAAACGATGCCTTTAGACTTGGCATCGTAAATGTTAACATATGAAATTTAAGAAATTAAATTAATTATTAATGTAACTAAATAAATTGCTTTATCTTGACAAATTATGAAACGTATTTAAGTATCATTTATAATGTTGCAAGTAAGAAAATAAAATAAATAAAACAAAATCAAAATTCTTTAATTTGTAAAATAATTTTAAAAATAAATAATAATTTTTTTTTAAAAGAAGTTTCACTGGCGTGAGACCTTAATTTAGTTAAAATTAAAGAGACATATACTGGATCAGTATAAATATGATTAGTATTATCTCCTCCAAATACTACGATTCGGGCCATAACTTTATTTTTCTTACCTTTCCATTTCTATTTCACAATTGTAGGTACTTGAACAATAAGATTTTTACCGCACATGTCGTCATAATGTGATACTGATTTTTGTTTACCATTCTCAAAAATATCTTGTTAGGATTTGTAAAATTAAGTGTGTTAATTATTATGAAACACACTTAACTAAGTCGGGCACAAGGTGGATGCATTTCTGGCATTGGTGGAGCCGTTTTCAATACCACCTAAAAGCACAATGTATCACATTGGTCTGCTAAACCAACGTTCTACATCATGCAGTCACCGCGACTTATTTAAACAATCTGAAATCCGTTTGTTTGAATATAACTTTGTATAGATGTATGCCTATAGTACTTTATTTGATCTTATTTAAATTATAAATGAGGTTTCTAACAATAAACGGTGATATAATTCAATTAGGTGGCTACTCATCAAAACAATTAGCAAATAGTTATTAAGGGCTTACACAATTAAAGCTACCCTAACCACCCCTGAATCATCCCTAGTATAAGCTGTTCGCACCGTAACCCTGTTATTGTTAATAGATAAATGTATAGTATTACATATGGAATATATATGGAACTTGTTCATGAGATTAAGTTTGTTGTTAATAAAATTAAGTGTCTTCTTTTATTTGTGGCAATAAATTGATATCTCGCTCAAGCATGTTACCCTTATTGAGTCAATGCACCTCAGTGTGCAAAAGAAGATCGGTAAATTATTCATCTACGTCATTTTCCAAAAACAGTTTAAATAGTCTATGTTGCACTCCAGTTATCTTCATTATTGAATTCATTATTTTTGTAACAACAGAGAGTAGTAGGAGATGACCTATTCTAGTTACCTACTAACCCACCCGATACCCTATCCTAACGCGTTCTAAACGAAAAATCAAGATGGCGCCATTGACAGACCATTTTCGGTTGTCAAAAATCTTACGACATCTTAGAATCCAATGATTTTGTACACAATGATTGCTGGTGTATAATGCAATGATCTTGTCGGAATCTAATATACAAAATAGAATCTTGTCGGCATAAAGTAATGAATTAATTATTTTTTCCTGTCATGGCTCGATCACCGTCATTTATTATTAAAGATAATTCCTCGATTGGTATTTTCATCTAGAATATCACGAACCATTTTGCCAGTGTTGCCAGAATAGTTACAGATAGTCCTTTCTAGCCACCCACCCACTCGTCCAAGACCTAACATTAACTCGTTCTAAATGCAAATCAAAGATGGCGCCCGTGACGTCATTGGGGGTGGAGCACTTGGGGCGCTTTTGGCATCCCTTTGGTGTTCTTTTGGGTCCCTTTTGGATCATTTACGAACCCTTTGACCTTTAGGGACCCTTTGGGGTCAATTTTGGGCCATTTGGGGACCAATTGGAGCCTTTTGAAACTATTTGGGGCCCATTGCGTTATGTTGGGGACCATTTGTGCCCCTTTTGTGGACCTTCTAGGTAAGCCCCGATTCGAATGCAGGCATTTTTTAGGCATTTTTTTATCTTGACTATGGCATTTGCTGCGGTGCGAGGTCACTACGGCCGTGTTGCCAGCGAATTGTAGAAGTGAGGTTGTTGTCATATTCTTGAATGTTGGGATCTTGTAAACAAAAATATCAAACAAGATAAGCGATAACGGCGACTATTAGGGCAGGTCCTTTAGTGCTGCTGTTTTTGATAAAGTGCCCCCCCCCCCCCCCCAGTTGGTTGCTTGCTGCACCGCTGCATGTTTTTCGCGAAAACCCAATTATTGGTGATGTTAACAAGTATTATATTTTGTTCTTCAGCAAATGTCTGGATTGTACTTTTATGACGCATTCTGCAACTTTTGATAGCTATTTAGCAGCCTGCTAGATCTTCTGTTGTTAATAATCTCTGGGTTTTTATCGTTCTTTAGGATTGTAATGATTATTGCATTTTGCCATGCGTGCGGGAAATGTTTATTATTTCAGCGACGTGAGCTATGATATTTTTTGGTATCAGTCTCAATGCCATATTTGAGACCTAATCCTTTCCCAGGATTTTCTTTGGATAAAATTTTTCATCAAATTGTCTAATTCCGATGGTGGTACTTGTTTATACTTAATGAATACAGAACTATTTATAATAGTGTGAGCGGTATTTACTACTGATTGAATTTCTGCTATTGTGCCATCATTGTTTTGGTATTATTTTTCAAACCATTTGCGTCTAATTCCTGATCTGCACATAATTTCAATTTTTGAGTTTCGTCGGATAATAAGGAGCCATCTGCGACAACGGCACGTATAGAGGTGTTACCATTGGGCTCTTTTCTTATGCGTCGCCATAAGCTAGGGTTTTTATTCTCGATACACGCTTCTTCTATTTATTTATTGCAGAGTTGTGTTTTTTTTTCCCTTTTATCATTGTGTCTACTAGTACTTGTAGTTTTGGGAGAGCATTTTTGTCGTGCGGGCCGAGTTAAAGAGAATATTTTTACAGCGTTCATAATTTTTGTTTATGGTTATTGATTTACTGGTTTTCATGTTTCAGGGGCCTTGCATTGTTTTTTATTTCATCCTTGATTTCCTGAGTCAGCTCAGACACCGCTTTGTCTATGTTCTCTGTTGTTTCCAATTTGCTGTTTAGAGACTATTCTAATCATACCATTTTCGTGTCGTGCCCAGTTGATGTTACATTTGGGTTGGTTGTTTTTGCAAGAAAGATTCAGATTTCTGGTATGACCAGGATAACCAAGATTAGCATGACCAAGATGGGCCAATGACAACTTATGTTTGGTTTTGACGTTTATGTTCTTTTGTGTGTCATGAAGTATTTTGGATTGGCTAACATTGAAGGTGAGTTGTTTAATTCTATAATTTGTACCTGGTCAGTGATTTCCAACTTTGAAACAGGTTTTGTCTGCGTTGTTTGAAATCCTACTGTTCCATGATGGATACTTCGAGTTCAGATCACCGCCTGCTATAGTTTTGCCATATTTGCGTATTTCGTTTATATCTTGCGCTGTTGAAACAGATTTGGGTTTTTGGATGCAGAGCAACAAGAACAAGCTTTTTCCACCAATACTTATTTCCACTTCGGTTGTTTCAATGTCCGGTGCATAAACGGTTAGGTGAATGCTGTATAGTTTGTATTTTCCCTCCTGGACTGGCAAGACGGTCTGTTCTGTATAGCTGAAAGTCTGGTATTGAGATTCTGTCGCCTTGAGAAAGTCGAGTTGTACTTGTTAACTTCAAGCTAGTTCAAAAAGACGGTTCAGCAAACTGTTTCCATTCCATGACAAATTTTTATGTTAGACTTAAATTCCGTAAATGTTTATAAGTATTATTCAACAAATAATTTGTTTAATTGTATTATCTACATCTACGTTGCGATTTTGTGCTAACGTATTATTTATACCTTGTGCATAGCTGACTCCAGTTTAAACTTTTGAAGTTCTTATCTTACCTGTTTCTGTCTTTATTTTTCTAGTTTTTTCACGTCCGAATTAAAAAGAACAATTCCAGTTGTTGATCCTTTGGTTTCCTTGACAGGTTGACAGTCAATAACATATATTAATGTGCAGATTTTATAGATCTCATAAGTCATGAGTCATAAGACTTCACTAAACATTTTAAGAAAATACATTTTTATTAAAGGCTATTTCTAGGAAACCAGTTGAGGCCTCATATTGGGTTTAAATTGAATCAAAAGGACTTTCTTGTCCTTCCAGATGACTTCATGTTATTTTATCATTTACTATTAAATCAAAATTCTTTAAAAAAGAAGCATGAATATTACTAGAACCTTCTAATTTGCACAGTTTATCTTCCAGATTATCATTTCATTAAGAGAACTACGCGTATGATATGTTAACCGCAATATGATTGATTAAAAAACGATAAATACGAAGAATACAAATCATTTTGAAATCAAATTATTCTTGCTTGGTAGAACTAGTAAATCGAAATTGATACAAAACAAAATTATTAAATTATAATAAGGAATCCATTCCACTGCTTGGGAGCCCATAGCCTCATCACACCGCAGAACAATCCGAGTTATTATGCGTTATGCGAAAAAGAGAGATGTTCATTTATTAAACACGTACGCGGCGGTACTGGAGAAGTGCGTGCAATTACTTGCTCACTTCTGCTCATCGCGAAAGGTAATTGCCGTTGGTAATTTGCGGTCGCATGCAATACATATACAGATTCAAATAGCCACATAAAACTTGATCATGGATTTGAACATTTGTATTTATTTTTTGTGTGTCTACATAAAGATGAAAACAATTTCTAAACATTTCTTGGAAAAGGTTTAAAAATTATCATCTTGGAATAATGCTATTATACCATTTTTGTGGCTTTTCAAATTAATGAAAATATTTTCCACTTTATTGTTCAAATCCAATATTTGCAAGAAATTCTATAAGTGTGTATCGGTTGGCGTAAACAAATAAATATTTTTTTTGTTTTGTTGGACATTCATTTTATGTTCTGTTTATAAATCCATAATCGAGCGATTAATTTGTAATAATCATCGTCTAATTAATTCTAAGATGAGATATTGGTATATAATATGATTTCCTAACTCACTGTAAATAAATTAAATAAATAAATCTGTAATAAATTAAATCATAAATTTATAATTAATTAATATAATTCAAACAAAGGAAAGTTGTACGATGTATAATTCCAGAAGTTTTTCTTTGCAAGCAGTAATTGAACGCTGCGTATAGAGAGAATGGTCGACTTCTCTCTATATAATCTCTATACTGCCGCCAGCCAAACGACGTTCGTACTTTTTTGCACATACAGGGAGGAGAGAGAGATAGACCCAACTACAGAACGCCACGCAGCGTTCGCACTACCTTGCACATAGCGGAAGGAGAAAGGAAAGAGATAGAGCCAACTGCCGTAAGCTATACAACACCTATATTATCGTGCACATAGAGAGAGGTATAAAAGAAAGAAAGATGCAGAATATACGCTCGCATTTCGATGGTCCTTTATTTTACTGTTTTTTTTTTGCTCAAAAGACATTAACGTCTAAAGAGACTAATAATTTTCGTGTACGTGTTTTCGCTCGCTTGTAGATTTACGATATCCAATTTCGAACAGAAACTCATATTCAATGCCGTGATGCTACTGATGATCCCTTATAATAATGGGTCAAATGAATCCATACATCTTGAACAAGCCGCTTTTTTAAGATATTACGCATCTATTAAAAATTAACAACTCTTAATGGGTTTCGGCTAGCCAGCAATTTGATGGCATCTTCTATTCAACGATGTCGTAATAAATTTAAGGATCTTTGAGAGTGTTATTTTCATCTAACCGATTTTTTTTTTCCTATTGTACTTGAAAGGAGCTTACGTCGCCTTGACGTTTTCCAAGTTAAAACCGCCAGCGATTAGGTAGAGGTTCTCACGATTGGGTAGTCTTTCTTTTGGCAGGGGCTTCCAGCTTGTGCTTCGTTCGCACGTTAAACCTGACTAGAGAGCATTCTATCATAGAATCATAGAATCTCAGGAACTTGACAGGGCATGCGATATTGCTCTCTAAAATTTGCAAGAGATGAAAGAACGCTTCTTAGTGGTAGAAAATTTTCTTTTCCTAAAGATTTTAGCAGAAATTTTGTCCAGGCTCTACCTAAATACCGCCCACAACACCAAAAGCTGCCGCCATCGAGCCGGACACCAAAAGTCTAGGATTTCTAATTAAAAGACATACCCTAGCCAGTTTTAATAACACGCATTTTGGGTCTTGTTCTGATAGCTTTTGAATGAGCCTTTCGCATCTCGTTATCAGCAATAATACTGTAATAAATATCTAAGAATTCGTGTATAATGAGCATTTTCGCACACATGAATATGTTTGGGCATTTCTAAGTAAATCGTCGTAATTTAATTTTTCGTCTATAAAAATTAAATTAAAATTAAATAGTCACTAGTAGAAATTTGTGACAAACATTTTCTAACTCTTCCCCACAACCTTTAACCATCTCTCCTAATGTCTCCGACCAACAGCATCAACAAGCCGCCGAATCCGCCTCACCGACGAGTCGACCGACGAGAAACGAGCAGACAGAAACAGACAGCATCCAAAACAAACATCCAGATCGGCTCCATTCAATCCACGA
>WYDF02275475.1:0-17640 GCA_009867245.2 Adranes taylori | reverse complement strand
AGTAGTGCGGATAGCAGTCCTGTTCGCGCCGTTGGCAAATATGGTGACCAGATGGGGGGCAAAACAACGTTTGCCGGATCCGCTAGTTACCTATATTAATTAAAACTTTAAAATCAGTGACATCTATTTTTTAATATTAAAAATTTATTATTTGTATGATTATTAAAATGTGTATTTTGGAATGCTCTTCAATATTTTAGCTCTTCAAACTGTTTATTCAATATTTTAGTTTTACCATTATTCGATTCTTTTAACTGCTATTGTTTCAGAACTATTTTATTTTTTGGCTACCAACTATAATCAAATTTGTATTAAAATTTTTGTATCATGTGTTCTTTATTATCATGTACGATCATCGAAAATTCCTTAGTCAGCAATCTATTTGATACCCATACCATTAAATAGTATTATGGATAATTTGCTAAGAGTTTGTAAATACGAATATATCTTGCAAGTAATGAATGGTTTTTCTAACTGCGTCATTAACGTCATTGACTTCATTGTCATTCAACAAGGAATTTGAGAACATGGCTTGTTGTTTGTTTTGCATAAACAACCTACGTGCCACGCCTAGAATAAATTCGTGCAAAAATTCGGATTAATTTTTTTTTATTTAATTATTTTCAACTACTGTTACGCAATTCCTAGTAGGAAATTTAAATAAGACAAGGCAATCTTTATAATTATATCAATATTCACATACTCTTATGCAACAACAAAAAAATAGGAATCTTTAAACATTTTAAAACTGCGCCTAACAAGAAGTATTAAAAAAGTAAAAATATAAAACTTCCTGATTATAATAGTAGATTTCTGTACTTCAACTAAAATGGAAGTAAATTCTGTACTTTCTCCTCATCAAACATCAATGAATCCCTGCTTTATTTAATACGCCAACAAAGTTTCCGAAACTCTCAAAGATACTTTTCTTGTCCTTTTCTTAGAAGGGCGCCCTCTGTCGTATGATTGTACGGTTGCACAATCAATGTATCAAATAAAACAATCCGAATAGATTACCTAACGAGCTAACAAACTTAGTGAACCCTATACCTATGCCTAGAACTCATTTTATACATCATGAATTGAACCCTGAGAATGACAGAGTTTTCCAAATGAAGACGGTTTAAATTTTTGCAGATTTTTATATTTTTATGTTCACTTTACGTCTAGACTATGTGTTTTTATTAGAATTTTCTTTTCCGATTAAAATTTTCCGATTTAAAGTTTTTCAGTCGAACCATCATACCATGAACCATTTATTTTTGTGATTGTGGACAGTTTTATCAAATGGCTACAAGGGGCTGTTCTAATAATCCTAACAAATTTGGCTACATCTGCGGTGAGCTTACAAATAAGTAACATCAAAGAAATATCACAGATTTTGTGATGACAGTGTACTATGTTTACTTTGGTTTCAAGACTTTGGTACTATGCTTACTTTGGTGCTGGGAGACCAGGATAAATCTTGGGCCCCACACATCGTCTGTTGTATTTGTGCGGAAGGATTGAAACAGTGGTTGAGTGAAAAACAAAAATCTCTTCGCTTCGGAATCCCGATGATCTAGAGGGAGCCAACTAACCATGGTGATGACTGCTACATTTGTTCCTGAAATGTGCATGGGTTTAACGCCAAAAATAGGAAAGGAATTGTTTACCCAAACATTCCAACGGCTGTAAGTCCCGTACCTCATGGTCGTGGAATATCTATACCTAAACCCCAAGAAAAACTTAAAGATATATCTTCTGGCTCCGAAGAAGAAGACTATGGCTCTGATGATGATTTCAATGCAGCAAGAAGTAACGATCCTCAAATCTTCTCACTAAGTGAATTAAATAATTTAGTAGGTGACTTGGTCCTTCCTAAAAATTTCGCAGAACTACTAGGTTCTAGGCTAATTTAAAAAGCTTATTGGCACTTGGTGTCAACTTGACTTTATTCGGCCATTGTTGAATATCTAGAATCATATGCTTTTATACTAATGACAGTAAACGACTCAGTAATGTGGAGTCTACATATATATGTAAGTATTAAAGTAAGTTTTCACACAAAACTTCTTACGTATTAGTTTGTTTTACTTCGTAGAAACATGATATGTAAAGCATTATTTTTCTAAATTTTCAAAAAACTCAATTTTCACAAAACGCACAGCCGATGGAATGTTTGAGTAAACAATTCCTTTCATATTTTTGGCGTTGGACCCATGCACATTTGAGGAGTAAAAGTAGCACTTATAAAATTTCATATTGTTGAAAAATTGTACGTGATGGAATTTTTTGTTATTTTTTCTGATATCAGCATCCAAAAATACATCAGAAACAATGCTTAGTTTCCAGGAAATATTTTCATTGCAGACCTGTGTTATTGCACAATGTATGGCAGACCTTTAGATGTAACTCCTGAAGTTTTAATAAATACATGCACTAATAAAATTGACAATAAAACAATGATTCATGGAACCTTGCGTGATTAAAACCAAGATTTGATATTAATAAAGCAAGTACGGCCCATGAAATAATAAAATATAATCATAACAAAACACTATTGGCTTTAAAATACTCTATTAACAATAAAATAATTTATTTTACATGCAATCTACGAACTTTACAAAATAATAAAACAAGTACTGCCTAAGAGTTATTCGTATCGTGGTTAAATTTAAATAGTCGTTAAGATTCATAATTAGTTAGCTTTATATTAGATGATAAGTTTTTCCACTTAAAGTAATTAGCTACTCAAAAAAAATATCATAACTTGATAAAGGAAAATACGCGTAACTTATTTAAACTATAAACTTTTCAAGATTGGTAAAAAAGAATCTAGTTAAAATCTGGTACCTTTTCCTACAGAGTTTTCGCTTTTATAGCTTCAGGCCGGCTGTTTTCGACATGTTTTGTGCCAATTTCGGCAGAAGTTAATGCATCGCTCCTCTGGTTATTAGAAAGCCTATTACTCAAATTATCCTTTCATTATCTCTTTCTAACTTCATGAACGAAAGACGCCTATTCTCAACGTTCGTAGACTTACGTCAGTGATTAAAAACACTATTTTTTCTTCTGCTTGTTTCTAATTTCTTGCATGGCGGTTTTAACCCGCATCTAAAAGGTAACCCCTTCGTCTTTACGTGTTGTGTCTGTTTTTCAGATAGAAATATTCTTATTCCAAAATTATTTATAATTACCTAAATTATACATTATTTCATAGAATTTATTGATTTTCTATGGTTTAAACATTATTCCTTTTAAATATTTGAAATATTTAAAATCTTTACAGAAGAA
Organism: Adranes taylori; assembly: GCA_009867245.2. Taxonomy (NCBI): domain Eukaryota; kingdom Metazoa; phylum Arthropoda; class Insecta; order Coleoptera; family Staphylinidae; genus Adranes; species Adranes taylori. The sequence goes on along the minus strand of WYDF02275475.1, from coordinate 14,364 downwards.
TCCAACGATTTGAATACGTCTAACATTTTTGTCGTTACAGAATATAATATAATGCTATTTATATAATGACATAACACACCTTATATACATAATATAATATTATATTCACAACAAAAAGTACACAAATTAGTTCAATACCTAAATATTGTTCCAATTGTAAAATGTTTTATTCTTTTATAATTACGAAAATAAAATTATTAAAAAAATCATAATTATTGGACTTCATTGATGTAGATTTGTGTAGGACAGAATAACAAAATCGCAAAATTAACCTAATGTAGCCTGTTTAGTAATGTTTCGGGTCCCGGTGCAGCTAACTTGATATTGAACAATAATCACAATTCAGAAATATATTATTAGATGTTGGGTGACCTTGTTATTGCAAAACATTCACACGCTTTATTATAAAATAAACGCTCTACTAAGAAACAAGTAATCAAGTAATTTAACTCTGCACTGCTTAGACTAAACAACTCTACGAGGTATTTTAAAACATATATTTTCGAATTATACATATTATTTATTTAATAAAACGAAACAAAATTATTAAACAATATATAGCTTCCAAAATTTCAGAAACAATTCATTTTCTATCGTAATTCATAAAAGTATATGAAAAATGTAGAATTCATGTTTAAAGCTCTTTTTTAATTACACCTCAATACGTGCCTTATATTAGCGCAAACTACAAGATTAATACGGAACTGTTAAAAGTTTGTCTCACTCAATTGAAACTAAATGATGGAAATGCGCCATTTTGAATTTTCCCAAAAGTTCAAAACTCGAGATAAGCTTCTGAAAATGTACACTATTTTTATTTGTAAAAGATTAAAATAAACTCTGTTAGATATGCGTTCAAAATGTTTATATATTTATTTAAACAATTTTTATAAAATGAAGACGACTGACAATTTATATTCTTTGTAAGGTGAAGTTGGCTAAGTGCGTGTTTCGGGTAAGTGTGCAAGTGACATTTTTTTGCGTAGGAAGTGGAGAATCTTCAAAAGACAAAGGATACCCGATGCATCCAATAGTGTGGGATTTTTACCCACTAAACTCCACTCCCTGTTGGGATATTATACTTAGGAGGTTGGTGAATTTATTATTTGAGGCTTTAGGATTTATCATCCTCTTCAGCCTGGAACTGTTAGCAAGTGACATTTAGTTTCCTTATTTATATACCAATCAATGTGTGAGCCTAGTGATACAGTTGCTTTAAGATGTTTCAACTACCAATAAATAGAGGGTGCTATTTTCCATCATCTAAACTAAAAAACAGAATCGGCTTCTATGACATGTCAAATAAATAGGTGGTCCAAGTTTGTGAGGCTTTTTTCAATCCACGATCATCTGCAATAGCTTATGTTTTGGTAATTTTTAATATGAACTCACATTTGGCTTTAATTAATGAATTTAGCCACCAATTGTTTTTTTCTAATTTAAGGTCATTATTAAAAAAAACTTGATCTACGAACTCTTAACCTCAAAAAACACAATGACGGGTAAGTGCGCGGTTGTCGGTTTTTTTTTTCTAGTACGCACTTCCCCGATAATAAATTTTTTTAGTCACAATTTCGATTTCGTCTTTACCAACCTTTATTGAGATCCTTTATGGTGCGTACCAACCCGCGCACACCGAACCGAAGTTATACATCTATCCCTATAGATGTACATGATACATTATAGTTACCGTCCTCCTATAATTACCGACCTCGTATCGTGTGTTGCCTAGATTCAATTATCAACGCAAACTATCGTCTACTGGGAATCGAACCCAGGACCTTTGCAGTGGTAGTCATTAATCACTCGCTACGGCGTCGGCTATTTTTAATATGAATTGAATAAAGACAAGGAAGATATAGTTTATTAATTCAAAATTGAATAAATGATTTTTATACATTTATTTATTATTATAGCAAAACTAATGCTAAGGCTGAGCAAAAGTTACCCGATTAAAATTAATTGGAACGAAAATTAAACTAACGCGAATGTCGCTTAATAATTCCTTCTGAAAGATAATAAAATCATTCTGTTATCTATACAGGCAGTCCTTATAAGCGCGCCTCGGAAGGTTACTGATTTCCTATAAATGGATGACTTAAAACTAATAGAGGTGGAAATTACACTAAGCCGACTTTGAAATAAGCTGTGGAGGACGTAACGTCTGGTGTTTATAACGTATACAGAGTAAAGTGTATAATATTCCCATGACTACCATAATTGACCATGTTAAAGGAAAAAGAGGAAAAATATCTACTTCTTTCGGCAGATCAAGAGCTCTATCATTAGAAGTTGAAAAAAACTAGTCACGGGGCTCTCTTATATGCAAAAGTACGGTTTGTCAATAAAAGGGGTGTTAGAATTAGTAGGAAGCTATGTAAAAAAAAAACGGAGTAAAAACACGCTTTAAAGATGGGGTTCCTGCAAAAGATTGGTACATCGCATTTAAAAAAGATGCATAATCTTCCATTGAAAAAACCACAGGACGCTGTGTATGCACGCAGCGTACGATCCCTTCATTATCGCAAGTTATTTTGAAATTTGATGGATAAGCCAGAACTTACTTGGAACTTAGACGAGACCAGATTCTCTAGAGATCCATCGAAAACCAAGATCTTGGGTCAAAAAGGGCGTTCTGCAACTCGCACAACAAGTTCTGCTGGTAAAGAAAATATTATTGTACTTCTAGCATGTAATGCTGCTGGAGGTGAAACCACACCGCTGATCATAATCAAGGGTAAAAAATATTTGGGATCAATTTATGGCTCCAAAAAACTCAGGGTTCCCTGGAACAACATACGGTGCTACGAGTAATAGGTGGATGGAAACGTCACGTCAGTGTTCGAAAGTTGTTTTAAAAATAGTTTTTTTAAAAACAGCTGGCCCACAAAGGCAAGTATTGCTTATATAGGCTATATAGGCTTATAGGCTATATAGGCTTATAGGCTATATAGGCTTATATAGTATTGCTTATATAGGCTTGCCTTTGTGGGCCTATATAAGTATTGCTTATATAGGCCCACAAAGGCAAGTATTGCTTATATAGGTGGTCATGCAACACATGTCGGTCTCACATTGATAGAAATGGCAAGGGATGTAAATATTGTAATTTTAAAACTACCTCCGCATTCCAGCCACCTACACCCGCCACTTGATTTATACCTTATGAAGATTTTAAAGGTTCGCTGTGATACAAAACTAACATCATGGCAAAGGCACCATATAGGACTGAAACTACCAAAAAAGAATTTTCGAAAATGATTGGAGAACTATGGACTGAAACAAATGAAGACGTGATAAAAAATGGGTTTAGAAAAGGTGGAATAGTTCCATTTCATGACAAGTTTATTCCCAAATAAAATGATGATCCCACTGCCCTACAGCGATGGAAAGAACGCAATATATCTGTTCACAGCAACGATAACAATAATTTAATAGGGTCCTTTCTATCCCCAACAGAGTAACGGAAACCCATGCCCCCAATTCAAATCATTTTCAAAATATATCAACCGCAAGTTGCTCCACTCTACTCAAATAGAAGCAGAATCGAGTGCAGATGTTAGTTTTAAAAATTGCTTCTTGCTACTATGAAAAATGACACTTCTTATGAGAAAGTAAAGAAAAAGGGGATATGTTCAGCTTCTGAGGTTATCACTAACGATGGTGCCATACAAAACTTAAAGATACTGAAATTGAGAAGAAAGTTAAGCTACTAACAGGCAAGAAAAAAAATACGAAAAAATATCCAAGATAGACAGTTCGGACGATGAAGAAAATGCTGACAACTTCAACCTATACTCATCTTCGAGCGAGACATCGCTAGCTATAGTTTTAAGAGAAGAATTAGAAGAACGTCAAGTGGAAGAAGAATCATTTAAACCTGTGACTGAAAAGCAAATAGGAGATTGGGTAATACATTGTGTACAAAAAGTCAGTAAAATATTTTGTGCGCAATATTTTGTCATTTAATGACGATGAAGAAGTTGTTATCCGTTTTGTTAAGAAAGCGTCAGATCGTGCAGGCATAACGACTTCATTACCCCCCTCAAGAACACATTACGGATGTTATTGCTGATGACATAATCTCCATTTTTCCAAAACCAATTATTGGACGTAGAGGAGAAGTGATTTTTTCCGTATGATTTGCTCGTTAGAACATACAGTAGTGTTGCAGCTTTCATTTTCTTATGTTGTCATTTGTTTTTTTTTTTTTTTTTTAGTTAAATTTTAGTAAGATTTATAATAACTTTTTACAGAATAACTTTCTGCAAACACCGACGGGCAGCATTTGATTTGAATTTTACACACTATCCCTACCGACTGTATTGCATGTTCTAGTACGAAGCTTACATGCTTACTACGCGCTTACCCTGGATCTGAGGGTAAGTGCGTACTAGTGACATAATTTTAAAAAATAATTCACAAAAAAGATATAAGCATTCAAAATGAGAAATTAAACGGTTTACTCGAACCAGGAAGATCTTTAAATTAATCTATAAAACGCGCATTTGGTTCTTTTAAAATTTGTTGAAAAATATGGACAGCAAAGTTAAATTTTGAGAACACTAGTGCGCACTTGCTCTAGTTGACCTTAATTCTTTTTTTTTCTCTCTAAACCGGCTCCACAAGTTTCGTTTCTTATTAATTAATTTGGAAGATCGTTTAATTGTCAACCAATACAGAGTGTTTAAGAAGATGGACAATTTAGTTTTAGAATAATTTGATCTAGATTTTACTTTAGAGTTTCTGTGAAAGTTTAAATAATGCAGTGTTACAGAATTGAATCTTATTAATGGAAGATCGCAATTATGCTTCTGATTACCATACTGCTTTATTTTATTCTGCTCGTATGTAACATAAAATGCTCATTGCATGAGCTCTCAGGGAATGTGTAAGAAAGTGACTGATCTGTATTATTATTATAAATGCACAAATATCTCTTTAGGTAAATATATATATATATATATATATATATATATATGCAACAACGGAGTAACATAATAAGGTTTATTGTTGCATATATTTATAATACATAGATATGACTCGACATCGCGATTTTAATTGACAGACGATGCTAGTTGAAGTTAATTATAATTCAACATTTGTTAGGTTGTTTCATTTTCTTCCTAAAAAAAGTAAAAGAAATAAAAGGGATAATAAACTAAATATGATTTGATTTTATATTATTCATTCTTCTTCGATGATGAGGACGGTTCTTGAGTGAAATGTCTCCTTTACTATGACCAGGCTAGAGATTGTCGGTCGGTGAAGATTGTCGGTGCTAGACGGTTGTCGGTGCTGGCTGAAGGATGTAGAATATGTTGATATGTTGCGAAGATATAGAGTTTATTGATATGTTGTGAAGATGTACATTTAATCTCTAGTCGCTGTCGCCAAAGTAGTATCTTAACAGTCTAGGTATAGCCATCCCTTACTGGGTATAGACATCCCTTACCAGGGGTCGATGGAAGTGGCACCTGGAAGTGGCACCAGTGGCGTCTGGAGTAGTTGGTGGGCTAGACGAACCTAGCGCCAATGGAGAATTTTGCTGTTCGAAAACCACTGGTATCGACTCAGGACAGTCTAATATAAGGCTAAGTATACGTGGACAACGTAGATGTTGGTTCGTGATCGTCCCCAATTGGTCTCGATTGTTCGGTGTTTTCTGGCCAACTTCATCTTCTTCTTCTTCTCACGACAAACTCATTGTCTTCGCATCAGGACGACGGTCAAATAGAAAAAAAAATAATAATGAGAGAAGAATAGTGGAAGAAGAATGATGATAGTATTCGGAAGATTCGGTAGAAGAGCTTGTTTGATACTTAACCTTTGTTTTTTATCTTTCTTGTGTAGATATTTTATATATGATTGCATAAATACTGAATTATTGAATATTTATTACAACGCTACTTAGATCAAATCAACTGGCTCCTGCGATAAACGCTTGCTGACCAACAAGTAGATATGGTCGTAATTAAGAATTAAGAGTTCGAATTAGCGAGATTGTTCTCGCTGCACATCCGAAGACACCAATTCAAAAATTGCGTCTCCTTGATATAAGGATGGTACACATTTTTTATATGAAAATATCTGGTGGTGCTACCATAACGGAGAAAATTGGTTGAAAGCTGCTTAAGAGGCAGACACATAGAGTACGAAACTGCAGAGGGAATACTGAAAATCAATAGGCTTAGCTGCTGCGTGCCACAGAGGTCAGTTCTGGGACCTGTACTGTGGAATAGTACGTATGATAAAGTTTTAAGGAATCAAATGCTGCATAATGTGAAACTAATAGCCTTTGCAGACGGTGCAGCTATGCTACTAACTGGGAAGTTGGCCAACACAGTTGAAGAAAATGTAAACGAAACTCTACACCGTAAACCTTGCTCCAGAGAAGACCGAGGCCATCTGGATCAAAGGACGGAGATCCAGACGTTAATATATACATCCAGGACTAGAACATCACTGAAGTTTAACTAGACACATAATTGAAGTTTACATCTAATATACATAAAACAGCGAACAAGACGGCCAAAACAGGAAGTGCCCTAAATCGACTTATGCCGAGAATTGTTGAGGCCCGTTCAACAAGGAAAGCGCTAATTGAATAACGTTGTAGAGTCAGTTGCATCTGTCTGGACAGAGCAGCTGTCTGAGCAGAACAGCCGGAATTATAACAAAATTAATATTATAGCTGGAGTACCACCAATACAACTTCTTCCACAAGAAAGGGAAAGAACCTACGAGAATAGGAGGAATAAAACATACAGCAGAGAAAGGGAGAGAAAGGTCACACTGTAAGGCGGCCAGGCAGCCAGCAGACAAGGGGGGAGTACTGAAATGAGTGCTAAAGGAAGATGGAGCTTAAGCTTATCCCAGATATCAGGGAATGGACTCCATCGCAGAGAGGCAGTCTTAGATATTTTTTCACCCGGACAAGTAGTGAGCATGAGAGTATCGGGGCATACCTGCATCGCATTGGTAAAAAGACAACCCTGGATGCCTGTATTGCCGATCTGCCGATCAACCGATCTGCCAGGAGCAGCTTCTTCCCAGAAAATTCCACATGAAAGGAGCCACTCAATCTAGCACTCTTCAGACGCATTTTGGGTTTATTTTACTTGATTCTGAGTGAGCATATTCGCACGTTTTAACTAACATAAGCCACCACCTAATAACCAAACTTACTCCTAAAGAGCGAGCAATAAAATCACACTAGGGAATCTGATTTTGTTCCAAATAGCTTTTCCAACGAATTGTTTATTTTTATTTAAAATTTAAAAATCAACTCAAATCAATAGTAATTCTGCAAACATCAATCAGGTCAGGTATAATAGACACTCCATTCTAATTTTCTGCTGAATCTTTACGCTTGTTTCGTTATTACTTATGCGACAGCCAATAAATCTGTCTTCACCACAAATTCATTTTCTGCGTCATAAAATTTCGTCGCAGTTTCAATAATACATAAAATATTTTACGATTTTTAAAATTTGAAAAAGCTTCGCCCAAAATCTGAAAAAAAAATCCACCTCGTTTTCGTATCTATTGGCTGGATCAAGTTACAACATCATTATTAAACATTCAGCATTCAACCATTTAATTCCACGGACGTCCTGGAGAAGCCAAATGTCAATGAGCATTTTATGTTACAAGAGAGCAGTATAAAATATACAAAGCAGTATAGTAGTCAAAAATAGCATTTACGATCCTGCTTTGAAAAGAACAATTCTGTAACAACAATTGCATTAATTGTCTAGCGAAGTATGAAGATGAAATTGATACGCCTCGTATATTAATGTATCCAACTCGTTAGCAACGCTTGAATAGCATTTATTGTATTTTATGTTGATTGTTAAATTAATTGAGCATCACATTAGATATCTGCAAATAAGATAGGTGATGTTTAGCAAAGTTATACTGAAATCTCGTTCTTCTAATATGTTGGCCTTGGCTGACCAACATTCTAAAAATATATTACTAGTAGGTATCATACGTACGCATGTAAATATTACCGTTCCCTCTTAGATGATGAATTTCAAATTGTTATACAAGTGATTGAAGGTTCTGTGCTATTATATTCAATTCAAAAGCATTTATATTTTGCATCTTATAAAATATATACTCAATACGATTAATAATATTGTTCTTCAATATAATATATAAAAGCATTGTTATTAATTTGTAGATTGTGCGTTTAATATTCGTTACTCATTAATTCTATTTGTATAATTTTGTTAATGGTAAGTATTATGCTAATCAAAAAATTTAAATCAACCGATATTTTAATTAACCCTAAAATACTAACCTAAAACTGATATGACGTAAATACTAACCATTCGTAAATTTTACAATCTCAACCTTAAAAATTCATGGAGGTGATCGCCACCCCACCTTTCATATACTGGAAGTCCTGCGTTTTGTTATATCTGGCACAAATCAAAAGTTGAACCTTCTAGTTTCGACTGTCACCTTTTATTAAATTCAATTAGCACAATAGTGTTCACGGTAAACTAAACAAGATTAGTCTAACCCATGAACAACATTAGCCTACCCATAAGTCCATCGGTCCCCATATTTGCGTACGGCGCGGACAACTTGGCTGTCCGCTTTGCCGCGGCCTACGGCCGCTCTTGACTCACATTATGCCCGTATTTGTCTACGCCACGGACAGATGCGGTTTCGCATGGCCTACGATCCCTCATGACTCTCTTTTCACCTAATTTCTAAAAAAGTAATCTATAGAGTAATTTCTAAAAGAGTGCCTTGGTCTTATGAATTTGTGTGCTTTGGCGCGATTTGCTGCCGCTTTTGATTTGATTTTTCCCCACTACCGCTTTTGAGTTACATTTATTTCGTGTCCGCTTCGCGTTTAATTGAGGTCCGTTGGTCTTAGACTTGTTCCCCAAATTTAATTTTTTTGACTTTCAAAGGAACCGAGATACTTAATGTAGTACAATAGTCGGTGCCAAGTAAATGGATCGCAAAGTTTACAAAACAAAAAACACTCTGTATATATGTTAAATTGTTGTTTTAAAAAATATTTCAAATAAAATGGAACGAGCTTTTGGTAGCCTATATAATAAAGTTTATTCAAGTATTCTATCTTTTATAGTTCCTGAGATATATATATATATCGAAAAGTTTGTAAAACTTTAAATTTGGCAACGTCACGCTCTATACCACTTGCAGGGATGGCACTACTTTCATTCGACGCATAATACAATATACTATATGCGAGCAAAATTTCAATCTTCTAATTTTAAAACTAAATTTCTCAATAATATAATCATTTTGAACCCCTCCCAAAATTATAATGTGCACTCGCCACTGATAACATTTATTCAATTGCGAAAGTCTCATTGTATGTCTCATACAACGTAAAATATTTTTTCCTGTAACTTTGGATATATGAGCTATCATGTAAGCCTCACATGTATATATGAGTTGAATATTGGTTGCCATGGCGACAAATTGCGCAGTTTTTTTTAATTATTAAGGGTCATATCTTTGAAACGATAAGACTTAGACCCATCATGTGTGGTATCATTTTAAATGAAATTAGAAGGGATATAAAAATGTAAAAAATATACAGGGTGTTCCTAAAAAGTTTTTGATAAAAAAATTTATTGCTCAAAATATTGTTTTCAAAATATTCAAAATATTAAGGTCAACTATATTCAGTTGATCACACTGGAAAAATTGAGGTCTCTTAGACTTACATACGTTCCCCGAGTTTCATTTTTCCAGCTTTCATAGGAACCGAGATATTTAGGATAGTACACGTTTTTTCAAGGTTAAATCACTCCGGTGCTATGACGTGCAATTTTTTTAATCAGTTAAGTATTAAAGGAACTTTCGACCCAAGAAATTAAAAAAATTCTTGCGAAACTTTTCGAGCAAATGGATCCTAAAATTAGCAAAAAAAAACAGCCTGCATATATATTAAATTGTGCTTTTAGAAAAAAATGTTTCAAGCAAAATCGAAGAACCTTTATGTACTCTGTACAACAAAGTTTATTCAAATGTCGTGTCTTTTATTGTTCCTGAGATATTTCAAAAAGTTTTTTAAACTTCAAACGTGGCAACACCGCTTCCTATACAATTTCGCAACATCGGACTTTCTTTATTCCACGCATAATTCAAGGTACTATATGTGTGCAAAATATTAGCCTCCTGGTTTGAATACGAAATTTCTGAAGAAAAAAATATGGCTCCTGTTCGCCATATTGGATTCTTAAGTGCTATTCTTAAGTTACTAAGATTATAAGTTTCTATTCTTAAGTTATAAGGAGGATCAAAATGTTGATCAGCTAGGCGAACAGAGATGAACCAATTATCCAGCGTAATGTGCAACGTCTTCTTCAATTCTTTTACGTACTACTCGCGTAAAGATAACCCATTTCGATTCGTATGCTTTCCAATATCCGAGCTAGCATCAAACATATACTTCGTTCCCACATCACAACACATAACAATTTTTATTCCGTACTTAGTCGGTTTACATGGAATGTACATTTTAAATGGACATCGGGCTCTAAATCCCATTCGTTGTTCATCGATTGTTACGTAAGTACCAGGCTTGTACGAAATATTATAATTTAAAATAAATTCATCCCAAATCTCTCACTGTAGGTGCGAATCGGCCATTTCTTTTTCTCTCTAAACGTGCATTCTTATCATCAAATCGCATACAATCGATTAAGAATCAAACCTTTCACGACTCATTGTTGCTTTGTAAATAGCTCCGGATATTTTAAAATCAAACACCTAAATGATTGAGTTTTTGGGCGGCAGCGAAAATAAAGAGCCCAAGAACAGCGTAGAGTTCCTTTATACTAATTTCTGAAATAGTCGATTTAGAAACATTATGCTCTTGAGCCTTTCTCGCAATTTCAGAGTTAGTATGCACGAGTATCTTCCCCAAAATGGATTTATCCAACAATAAAAGAAGCGTATCCAGCGTAAACAAGAACGTCATTTGCTTTTTCAGTTGGTCCTTATACAAAGTATACAAATTTTCCTTTTGCAATTCGTTTACGTATAGTGTTGTAAGTTGTACACCACCTGTAGCCATTCTTACTTTTTATTTGCCTTTTAGCATTATCTTCATCGTTTCCTAGATTTAGTAATTCATCGGAATGATTTCATTATTTTCAATAGCTGCTGTGTACTTAAGTTGGATCTCCACTTGGAGAACTACTTACTTGCCTTTTGTTTTTGATAAAAAATTGAATATCTTTTTTGTTATGACGTATGGAATTTTTACGTCTTTTCTTATTTGGAGCTTAGTCGTCACTTGAGTTATCCTCATCATCCGCCTCTTTATATTCTGAACAAGAAAGGCTAAAGTCATTTTCTAAATTGTGTACGGAGTCGCTTCCGCTATCTTGGATGTTGTCTTCGTCGTTCGATATACAAGCTTCCATTTTCTTCAAGGTAAAGGGCCTTATATCTTCTCATCTTTTCGGCGTTTTATCTAAACCACTGTTCTTTTTTTATTATTTTAATAATAATGAAAACTATATTAGGATACAAAAAAATGTAAACCTTTCGTAAAAAACACTTGTCACATGTGCACTGCATGCAAACCACACCTCTACTAAAGATATGAAACTAATAAGTGGCACGAGACGGTATGTCACCGAGATTATTGTCTAATCTTAACTGTTCAGGATTGATTTCGTAAATTTTACGATGGTTAGCATTGTAGGGTTAATCAAAAGTTTAACGTAAAAATAATATATTATGTCATTTCGAAAACTACATACTGACTACGTGAAACGCCCAATTAGCTTAAAAAATCCAGGCAGGGTAGATGGACCATTTCTGACATAGGTGGTAGTCGTCATCAGTAGCATCAATGTTTAATGCGACTGTGCCTACTGCCACTCCACTTGACTAATTTGAAAATCCAATCCTCTATATAATATACACATTATAGAGTAGTAAGAACTCTGTAATAAATTCATAGAACTCTGTAAGGTGTACATTATATAGAGGATTTTCTAATTAGGTTAAAGAAACCATCGTGGACCATCAAGCAGGGTCGTTAGACTTTGATGCTACTGAAGCAGAGGGTACTGATGACGGCTAGCATGTATGCCAGAAATGGTCCATCTACTCTGCCTGGCCTTCTTTAAGCTAATTGGATCTTTAATGCAGCAATATATAATTTTCGAATTTTCGGGCTGGAGCTCAAGCCTCCTCCACTCCATTTGGCGGTTTAAGTGTCCCCCTCTAGCCCTTTCGTTATAATATATTATTTCTTTTTAATTCACAATGGTGTACAGTATATATCGCTTCTTCAGGTGTCGAAAAACGTTAACATCGCAATTTGTTTTTAATATGCGCGAAAGAAATGAACGTCAGTGGGTATCAAATCAGGACTAAATGGTAAATTACCCATCAAACTAATATTTTGAGTGCTAAAAAAGTCACTTGTTTTCATGTTCATTCGCATAGATCCGCGACCCGTCACCTGTCGCAATGTTTTGAAGCCATCACAATATTTTGTTAAGCATTTCTTTCGACCACTTGACATGAGCCCCATTTTGAGCGATTGTCAAATTATGTGGTATCCAACGCGAACAAATCTTTTTGACGACCAGATGGTTATGCGACCAAATTGAATGTATGCTGGTCCCACTAATGCCCAAGGATACCTCAATCTTATGATATGTTACATGACGGTCTTGAGCTTATCAATTCACGCACAGCATCAATATTTGCTGGAACAACACCTGGTTTTGTTCTGACTAGTCGCACGAAAATGTTCACGATTTCCATTTTTGGCCGAGAAGATTTTTTCAAGTTACTGAAACCAACACAAATAGTGCTCGTAGGTTAAAACATACTGAATGGAATTACAATCTAAAATAGCATACTTCACGATAGAGACGTATGTTGTCGTATGGCTGCACTAGAATTGCCAAATTCCGAAATATAAATAACAACCCTCGTAGTAACGTGGAACAGTGTAAAAAATGTGGACTTGCTCAATAAGTAATAACAAGAAATTGTTTTTATTAATTTTGTAATAAAAATAATTAATACAAATAATTTGATATCCATCGATATAGTCTACTTATTTAGAAAAAAGTTTTATATTGAAATCACCCAGGACACATTTGTTCGAGGCGATTTCAATATAAAACGTCTTCTTTAAAAAAAAACATAATTAATGTTATTTTAATATTTACGTACCATCATTTTTTATACAGTTTTTGTATTATTCTCAAATTCAAAAAACCCTACACATTTATTTATTTTCTCCTAATAATATGGTATTAGCATAAGTTGTTATAAACAAACTACTGATTAATAAATGAAATATTTCAAGAGCGTATGGGTCACTCGGTAGAATAATTGAAATTAATATAATCATTTGTGTCTTTTACCCCACTCAGAAACAATTACCCCTCTCAGAAATCAAACTTGAGCCTCCCGATTACCTGTCAGGTGTTCACACCACTAAACTAAGCAGGATGATGATTCCAAAGAGCAAACCATTTCTGCATATACATGTGTCATTAATCTACGATATGTAACTTCTAAACAATGATGTGGCTACCAACATTACCATCAACATATGGTTTCAGCGTCATCAGGCAGGTGTCACCACTAGTCTTTCTCTGTTTTTATTTTCATATTATTTTAACATGATAAATAATATAATATAAATTATATTAATTATACCGAGTGACCCATGCACTCATGTTTTTTTTTTTGTTTTGCGTAGGAAGTGGAGAATCTTCATAGACAAAGGATGCCCGATGCAACCAATAGTGTGGGATTCTTACCCACTAAACTCCACTCCCTGTTGGGATAGTGCACTCATGAAATATCTCAGTTATTTATCAAGACGTGAAAACGAAAATTATAATATAAAGATAAGAACAAAACAAAACTAGTGGTGACACCTGTCTGATGACGCGAAAACCGAAAACCATGACGGTAATGTTGATAGCCACATATTTGTTTACAAGTTATATATCGTAAATTAATAATACATGTGTATAACACATATAGAAATTGTTGGTTCTTTGAAATCCTCACCCCGTTCGGTTTGGTGATCTTAACACATGACCAGCAATTCCAAAGACACAAATGATCACATAAATTTCAATCATTATACAAATTACTGATCTTCAATATTTCAAAATAAGAAGTTATGTCTTGAAAGAAATACACTTATTAGCGCCCGTTGATGCCGTTTGGCACTTTAAGTTAGGCAATATATAAACTATCAGGGCGCATGCCCAGGGTTATCTACTTTATTGAAACATGTAAAAACACGTTCGTTTTAAAGTGTCTTTATAGATAACAATCTTACTTCGTTCTCATTCATTGCTCTGCTGTTAT
>WYDF02275464.1:0-17641 GCA_009867245.2 Adranes taylori | reverse complement strand
GATATTTTTAATCCAAATTAATGCAACTTTAAGAATAAACCATGCGCTAAATAAAAACACTTAGATTATTAGGTTTTCGTGTAATAGATAGAAAATGCATCAGATTAAAGTAAACTTTACAATTTCTGGGTCGGTTTTACCCCACTCCACCTTATAAAGTTATCATACCAAAACAATATGATATATTGCTTTGGCGCAAGCGATGGTAACTGTTTACTAGCATTACTTTGTATGGTCAACGGTTTCTTGCGAGAAGCCAGGGCAATTAAAGGACAATTTTGCGTTTAAGAACGGTAGTGTTTTTTATGAAAAAAAAAATATCTACCAAAATAATTCATGAAAATAATGAATTAAATATTCTCAATTCAGTAATTGAAAATTCAAATTAGTGTTCGGCAAATAGGTCAAAATACGTACATATCTAAATCATCAGTTTAAAGAATTTTGAGAAAATATAAATATCATCAATATCATGTACAGTATCATCAAGAATTAAACAATCAATATTTTAACCATATTAGATATAGATGATATAGATTAAATGTAGATATAGATTAAACTTTATTTCATCTTCTTACATCACATGTATTGAATAATAAATATAATTAGAGAAGGAAATGGCGTTAAATAATAGAAGAAAAAATTAAACTGAACTCGAATGGTACTTAACGGCTTTATAATATTCGCTTATATCATATGGTTATTTGTTTTCTTTTTGCGTGGAAGTGGAGAAATCTTTAAAAGACGAATGATGCCCGGTTCATCCAACAGTGTGGGATTTCCACCCACTAAAATTCCACTCCCTGTTAGTAATGGATTGGTTGAGGAGATATGGTATTGTTTCAGGAGGCTTTAGGATTTTCCATCCTTTTCAGTCTGGAATTGATGGTTCGATGTCGCGCAGTGGCCCAAATAAGCCCCTCTTCACCATATTGCACCTCGGTGCGTTTTGGATGTATTTAAGCAATGTATTGAATAATTTAATACAGCTATGGAGAACGCTTTTCTTATAGTGTTTCAGCCTATGATTGGGATATTTATAGACATGTATCATAATTTTTTGGCATTCGATTGTCATCGAATAAGTCATGGTGTTTCCACATAAATTTTATACATTCAAATACGTATATCGCAGCTAGCCTTAACTGATTACATTTGAACATTCCTCTACATGTGTCTGTGGTCTTTTTTTTTATTTAACACCCTTATAGCTTTCTTTCGTACTGTAAATATTTTACAAACTTCAACACTGGAACCCCAGAATATTATACCGTATCTGAGTAAAGAATATATGTTACGAGTAATGGAATAACGTACCGACAGAATTATATATATGTTTGCATATTGAAAGCCGTAGAAAGCACGATATAATTTTTTTAACACGTAATCAATATGGCATTTGAAATTTAATGTCGGATCTATCGCTACATTCAAGAGTGTTGGTTGATTTTTAAATTCGAATGTCGTACTGTTAATTATTATGTTGGGTGGCGTATCGATATTCTCATTTATTTTAAAATATAAGTATTTAGTTTTGTCCTGGTTTATTATTAATTTATTATTTTTACACCATTCTTCTATAGCTGACACTACTTCTGAGCATCTTAGTTCCAAATCGTTAAAGTTGTGACCTGTTACTAATAGAGTTGACCGTCAGTGTAATTGACGATAATAATATTGATCTTTAACATAAACAGATCATTGATGAAGATTAGAAATAACAGGGGACCGAGTGTACTGGCCCTGCGGATTATTGTCAATGGGGACTGTCAAAGTACGAAACATTTTTAATGAACGTTTTATTTTCTGATGAAGCAACATTTCACAAATATGGTTGCGTAAATGGACACAGCTTTCACTATTGCGCAGATACAAATTCACACATATTGCGAGCAGTAGACAATCAACATAAATGGAGATTGAATACGTGGACAGGAATATTAGGTACAAAATTAATAAGACCTTATTTTTGGAGTTTCTTCAGTCATATTAACTCCTTGGAGTGAGGATAATGTTCCTCTTAATTCGTATCGAAATGTTTGGTTTCAGCATGATGCAGCGTCTGCCCATTCTGCGTTCATTGTAAAACAGTATTTGGATTATGAGTATCCTAACAGGTGGATTGGTCTAAATGGGCCAATTAGGTGGCCTGGCAACGAAATTGCCTAATTGCCGCAAGTAGCGACATGGTCTAATTGCAGCGGCCAGCGGTATTGTTTCATTGCCGTGGCTCCGCCGCGCCCAACAGTATTGTTTCATTGCCCCGACCAGAAGTATTGCTTCATTGCCGCGGGTCTGCCGCGGCCAACGGTATTGTTTCATTGCCGCAACTTTGGCGGCCACCGACCTATAAATTTTCATGGCGATCGGTTGAACGGTGTCGAAGTTGATGTGCAGCAGAGCTATCTAGTGGCGAGTTACAACAAAGTGGATAGCATAACAATATTCTTCGTACTCAACTACCTGTGTATATAAATTTTCATGGCAATCGGTTGAACGGTGTAGAAGTTTATGTGCTGTAGCGCCATCTAGAGACGAGTTACAACAAAGTGGATAGCATCAAAATATTCTTCGTACTGTATACCTATTTATATAAATTTTCAGGCGCTCGGCTCAACGGTGTAGAAGTTGATGTGCTACAGCAACATCTAGTGGCGAGTTATAACAAAGTGGATAGCATAAAAATATTCTTCGTACTCAAATACCTATGTATATAAATCTTCATGGCGATCGGTTGAACGGTGTAGAAGTTGATGTGCTGCAGCGCCATCTAGTGGCGAGTTACAACAAACTGGATAGCATAAAAATATTCTTCGTACTCTACACCTATTTATATAAATTTTCAGGCGATCGGCTCAAAGGTGTAGAAGTTGATGTGCTACAGCGCCATCTAGTGGCGAATTATAACTAAGTGGATAGCATAAAAATATTCTTCCTATGTACCTATGGAAGAATATTTACCTATGTGTATACCTATGTATATAAATTTTCATGGCTATATATATATCTATAGCGGACCCGGCAAACGTTGTTTTGCCCCCATCTGGTCACCATATTTGCCAACGACGCGAACGGGACTGCTATCCGCACTACCGTGGTCTGTGTCCGCGTATATAAATCTTCATTGCGATCGGTTGAACGGTGTAGAAGTTGATGTGCTGTGGCCCCACCAGTGGCGGTTTTATTTTCCGATGAAGCAACATTTCACAAATATGGTTGCGTAAATGGACACAGCTTTCACTATTGCGCAGATACAAATTCACACATATTGCGAGCAGTAGACAATCAACATAAATGGAGATTGAATACGTGGGCAGGAATATTAGGTACAAAATTAATAAGACCTTATTTTTTTGAAAACAATTTGAACGCCAATACATATTTGGAGTTTCTTAAATATTCATTACATAAGTTTATAGTAATCCTTTGGACAATAAGTAATGGAAATGGACAAGGAGCATTATCGAGCTGTGATTTTTTACAATTTCAAGCGTGGCGTAAACCGTAAAGAATGTTTTGAGGAGATCAATCGAGTGCTTGGTGATAAGTCGTGTTCCTTTGCTACCGTAAAGCGATGGTATAATGAATTTCAACTCGGTCGACTTTCCTTAAATGATAGTTTTTGAGCTCCTAAGCCAAAAATGGTAGTTATAGAAAAAAATATTGATCTTATTCGGAACATGATTAAAGAGGACCGGCATATTACTGTCAGAAATATTCAAGTAACTTTAAAGATTGGTATGAAAGCAATTAACACTATTTTACACAAACATTTAGAAGTCCATAAGCTTTGTTCTCGGTGGATTCCCCACAACTTGACTTCAGCTCAAAAAGAGGACCGTGTGAGATGGTGCCGATCTACACTAGATTGCTTTGACCGTTGATCGCACTAGATCGTTAGGATCGTCTAATTTGGTGTACTACATCATCACAGGTGATGAAACATGGGTATACTACTATGATCCCGATAAAAAGCAACAATCGTCAGTTTGGGTCTTTGAGAATGAGTCGGCTCCAACAAAAGTTGTTTGTGAAAAAAACCGAAACAAAAAGATGGTCTTCACTTTTTTTGGAATTACTGGGCATGTTTCCAGTGAAGCACTGGAGGCTAGACGTGTACTGTTAATTCAGAATGGTACACTACAGTTCATTTGCCTCAGGTTCTACAAAAGGTTCGCGAAAAACGTCCAAGAGGAAGGATTATCTTGTATCATGATAATGCTCGGGCTCACACTGCTGCTCGAACAAATGAGTATTTGAATGCCCAAAACATAGAAATAATGGGTCATTCTCCGTATAGTCCAGACCTAGCACCTGATGAGTTCTTCTTATTTCCGCGGGTAAAATATAAATTATGGGGTTTACGTTTTACATCGGCCGAAGAAGCGGTTGATGCCTTTATAAATGAAATAAACAAACTGAGGCCCGAAGATTCGAAAAACTGTTTTCAAGAATGTTTTTCGCGGATGCAAACATGCATTGACCGTGGAGGAGAATACTTTGAAAAATTATAAATAAATGTTTTTCTAAATAAACTGTTTAAATACTTTTTAAAAAGTTTTGCTTTACTAGGCTCAGCGGAAAGAGAACAACCCTCGTATATATAGATTGTGCCTATAAACTTTCTCATAAAATTGGTTCATTGTAAGATTTTTGTGAAAAATTAGTAGAAAATAGCTTACATTTTAAATAACTCAAAAAATGTTAACTTTAGATAGAAACATTGTACATTATTTAATATCGTTGCTAAACGTTCTTTCGATTTCCGTAATACTATGCAGCGTGTTCCATTTAAAATAAGCAACTTTGAGCGATAGTCTTCTGTAAAACTAAAATAAATTTTTGAACAGCCTTGGTATATTTTCTCAAATCTAAGTAGCTAAAACGTTAGAAGCATCATCGCAAATTTTTAATGCAAAACTACAACATTTTTTACATAATGGAAAGACAATTATCTTCAATTTCCATTCTTGTTCCAAACGCTCTAATTATAATATAACTGGCTATAAGTCGATAATCCTATGTTAAAAGGTTAGTGTTATGTATATACACTCCTTTTAAAATTTTACCTAGTTTTATAAAATGTAATAATATATAGGGTGTTATATTTAAAATAAGAAAGTTATGTTATGTTCCAATATTTTGGGACGACCTGTACATACAAAAATATTTTTATGTTAAAGCTGAAATTAAATAAAAAATATTTTATTTGAAAAAGATTTTTGTAATTATAATAGTGACCGTAATATTATAGATTGCCAGAGGTATGGGACACCTCGCTATAATGACTGTATCGCCGGCGTATCCAAGGTTGTTTATTGATTGCCCGTTGACAATAATTCCGCCTGATGTTTCATTCAATGCTTCGTTGAAAATTGCTTCCCAGTATATGCTGAACAGAAGTGGTGATAGTACACATCCCTGCCGGACACCTTTTCTTATGTGGATGGCTTCTGTGGATGAATGATCTATTCTTATTTCCGCCGTTTGATTCCAGTACAACTCCGTTATGATTTGTATGTCCCTTCAGTCCACGCCTCCCGACTTTAATATGTCAATCATTTTCTGGTGCTGTACGCAATCAAATACCTTACGATAATCCATAAAGCACATGTCGCACATGTTGCGATATCTCGACATCATTGAACAAAAAATGTTAATGGAGAACAGTGCTTCGCGTATACCGAATCTATTTCGGAATCCAAATTGTGTGTGCCCTGCTCGCTCTTCACATTTCCGATATATTCTCGTTTGAATCATAAGAATATTTTCAACGCATGTGTTATGAGGCTTATCATTCTGTCATCGCCACAGTGAAAGGAGTTATTTTTCTTAGGTAGAGTGATAAAAGTGGATTTCAGCAAGCTAGTAGGGATCTTCCCCTTAGTGTTGAACACCGATGTGAGAAGTTTTAAGCCGTAGCCCTCTTCTTCTATTATTACTTTGAACACTTCTGCATGAATATTATCCGGGCCTGTGGCTTTCCGGTTCTTTTGCGCCTTTGTTGCGCGTATGACTCTAGTTATTTCTGGTCCAATTTCACTTAAATCTGTCAGTAATGGTGGGGGTGTCCGTTCATCTATAAAAAGTGTCTCAGCATACTGTGTCGATCTCTTTAGTTTGTCTTCTATCTCTATTATTATTTTGTTGTCTGTGTTTCTTAAAACTGCTGACTGTTGTCTTCGGCTTTTACCTCTCTGTTTATGCAAGTTGCATCGTATTTTGCGTGTAGTTCTTCTATTTCTGTACACTTCTGTCTCATCCACATTTCTTTGGCCTCTCTTATTTTTCTGTTTTGCCCTTTGTATTTTTGCAGGTTTTTTATCTTGCTGTTGTCTACTCTTCCGTGTTGTCTTCTCTCCTTCATAAACTCTAGAATTTCAATATTCATCCATTCTTCTTTTTTATTGTTCGACGAATCTTATTTGCTCTTCCTGTACGTTATTCAGCGTTCTATGAATGTTTTCCCATGTTGTCTCTACCTCGATATTTAGCGGACACTTTTTGTTCCTTAACTTCTGTTCGAGGGCTCCTCCTACGATGTTTTCTTAACTGAATCGACATCTGTTATTTTTCGTGGTTTGCCTTCTTTTATTTATTTGAAACAGTGTAATCTAAAATCGCCGACAACTGAGTTGTGGTCCGAATTCATATCTGCTCCAGGATATGTTTTCACTCACTTAATATGTTTCCTGAAGTCGTGATTTAGCAGAATGAAAGCAATCTGATTTCTTACAATGTGCTCCTTCGTGTCGGCTGGGGAGACCCACGTGTACAGTCATCTTGGATCTTGTTTAAGGAATGCTGATGAACATGTTACGTTCATTGCAGAATTGTACTTTTAGGTCGCCTCTGAGATACCTTTCTCCAAGGCCATATTTCCCTACTGTGTTATTCTCAGGATCGGTACCAACCTTGGCATTGAAGTCCCCAATGACGAATGCAATTTCGCCTCTTTTTGTAAGTTTCAGGAGTTCCTCTAAGTCATTGTAGAATGCTTCGATTTCCTCATCGAGTTTGTCGCTTGTGGGTGCATAGGCCTGTATTATATTGATTTTTCGATGTGAGGTTCCGAGTCTCAGCATTGCCCTATCATTCAGAGGTTCAAAGTTTGAGACTGACCGTGCAATATCGGCTCTGACCATCACTGCAATACCGTCTTGACGTTTAGTATCCGATCCACCTGAGTAGTATATATATATATATATATATATACTACTAAATATATATATATATATATATCCGTGTTCCGTTTTTTGCCGACCTTTGCCTTCCAATCTAACTTCACTTAGGCCCGGAATGCCGATGTTTAATCTAATCATTTCGGCTTCTACGTTTGCTAACTTTCCGGCCATGTATAGGCTTCTTATATTCCAGGTGGCTATACGTACATTATTTTTATATATTTGTAGCTTTGGTTTGTTCTTGCTATATATCATGGTAGGCGACGGGGAGCTTCTTAGCACCCTCTTCTCATTTAAGAGATGTCCTGGACTGAAGGCCATAGTTTCGATTTGTTCTGTCATTTGGATAATTTGAAATTGAATAGTTCAGCAGAAGTTCCGTTTTCTTTCTGAAACGCAGTACTAAAGCCGTTGAAGCAATTCTGGTCGCGCCTCAGTTGTTCATAACTGTACCATTCTGAGAGATCTACTTATGCCACAGCATTATATAGATGGAACTGCTGCTTTCCATCATGTTTCACCATATCTGGCTATTCTTACCCAGTTTAGCATACAGGTTGATGTAGTTACTGGAGTGTGGCACGTGGAGCCATATGTACGAATTGGATGCTCTGTGCGGACCAGTCCATATCAACCATTCGTTTATTATTCGAACGCAACTGTTGCCAATGGAAAGGTGCTACCTCTATGTCGCCATTTTATTTTTAGGTGCTTCTAAATGTTAAACAAAAAGAAGGATGGGAATATGTATGGTACATTTCATTACAGATGTGCAAAGACACAGCACTTTCATCATAATTAATTGGCTGCTTACCAAACTTTAGGCGTATTTTATTTGGCTAATGTGGAATGTGTCTTCTTAATAGGTCATTCAGATGGGAAAAATTAGACTATATCAGAAAACAGAGTATTATATTTAACTTTCTAGAACAAGAAAAATCACACGTACTTGTTCAATAATAGATTATCAGAGCAACCAATTGTAAATTAAAGGAACCATAAATTCTCCTCAACGACAACCCAATCAATGATCTAGAATAATAAAATATCTAATGAGAATTTCAAAAATATATAATTATCAGGGCAGACTGTAAATCGAAGCATTTCTGAACACTTGTGTTTCTGAACACTAGTGTGTCGCGAGAGATTTTCAGATATGCCGCAAGATTTTGGAAAAGTATTTAAAATTGCTACGGTTCCTGAGCTCTGAAATTATGAAACTTCCTACTGAAATTATGAAATTATGAGGTTCCTGAGTTATGAAACTTTAAAATAAAGCAAAACAAAATGTTCGTATATGATCAAGTTTTCATCAAATACTAATGGGTTCAGCGGCCATTTTATACGTTATCAGCATAACAAAAGGTGGATACCCTTCATCGCTATAGTTACAATATTTAGTTATTTCAAAACAGAAATTCTAATTTGCCATGGACAAGTTTTTAATAAAATCTTCTACTCAAAAAGAAAATGTCCATAATCAAATACAAGGAAACAAACGGGATGTCAATGAAGAATACATCGAATATGTTTTCGTAGAAAAAGGATCTGAAGATTCTCAAGTTCTTTTTTGTTTGCTTTGCAACTGAACCTTGTCGAAATCGTGGTACCAAACAAACTGAAGTGACGTTTGGAAAAAATCATCCAGTGCAGAAAGACAAATCATCCGAATCCTT
The DNA here is from genome assembly GCA_009867245.2 of Adranes taylori. NCBI lineage: Eukaryota > Metazoa > Arthropoda > Insecta > Coleoptera > Staphylinidae > Adranes > Adranes taylori. The sequence goes on along the minus strand of WYDF02275464.1, from coordinate 8,781 downwards.
CGAGAAGCTTGCAGTTGAGAGAAAACAATAATTGCAAAGCTTTACGAAACTTCTTGAAACAGGACCAATTGCTGCTTATAAGGTTACACAGTTATTAGCAAAGCGCAAGAAAGCTCACATCGAAGCTGAATCGATAATCGCACCAGCAGTAGCAGTTATTATCAAAACTATGCTTGGATCTGATGCTGCCGCAAAAGTTAAGAAAGTCCTTTTGACAAACGATACAATTTCGAGAAGAATCATGGACATTACATTCGACGTACAAGATCAAATTGATGACCACTTCAAGACATCTGTGGAAAAACTTTCGGCACGTCAAGTTGATGACTGTCATTTGGCTGGCAGTACAAAAAGCGATGACATTTACAGGATGGTTAAGGAGAACGTTTTGCTTTTCTATTTGAATTGCGTTGGAATTTGCTCCAACTGATGTCTTTCAATACAAGGAAAATTCGATGGTTTTGTAACTCTTTCGCGTCAACAAAATGTAAATATCATCTGCGTCAGAAAGTCTTCTTCCAAATTATTGTTGAAAGACTTGCATTCTATCATGACTCAAGTTGTATAAGTAGAGAACTTCATCAAGTCTCGACCACTCCAGCCACGACTCTTTGCACAGCTTTCTGAAGCAATGACTCCGATTACAAGTGCTTATTCTATCATACGGAAGTTCGCTAGCTTTCAAAAGGTTGACTTGTACGATGGTTTTAAAAGCGTAGTAAAAGCGATTTCTTTCCTTGAAACTGCGGATTTGGGCCTGACGAAATCTGGTGGTTGAAGGTTCAGTTTCTTTTCGATTTATTCGATTAACTGAATTCATTGAACTTGAGTCTTCAAGGACCATCCGAGAACATCATCACATCTCAATCGAAGTTGTAGTCACTTAATGAAAAACAGTACTTGTGGAAAAGCAAAATATGAAAAGGAATATTCCACTGTTTTCCAACTTTTAACGGATCTCAAGATAAGAAGAAAATCGGGAATAAAATGTTGAACGCTCTCAGTGATTGTCAATCGTCTTTTTAACATTATTTTCCAGCACTTGACATCGATGAATTTGCTTGGATGATCGATCCGTTTGCGATCAGTGTAGAAGTCCGAAGAGGAGGAGCAGCTGATTGAATTATGAATTGACAAATTCTATAAAAATAATGTTCACGAACAAGACATTGGAAGAATTCTGGCTTGCAATTATGAAAGTTTATCCTTTAATCAGTTTGCAAGCAGTTAAATCTCTGTTGCCATTTTCATCTTCTTGCTTATGTGAATTTAGTTTTTCGACACTAAATTCGAAAAAATTTAGTTCTGAAATCAAGTCCAAGAAGCGAAAGAGGCTCCTTAGAATTGTTGATGAGTTGCATGTTGGCTTGTCAACTGTGGAGTCAAGATTTGATGTGTTTCCTTAAGCAGCCACAGCTATCACACTGAACTAATATGTACAAAATGGAATCTTTTTAATAAAATATGTTAAAAATATTTTGGTGTGTCACGAAAATGCTCGGATGTTTTTAGTGTGACGTTACCCAAAAAACGTTGAGAAACATTGATATCTACTGTAAAATTAAATTCGCCCTAAAGAAATAACAAGAAAATGTGCCAAATCATCAACAAAACTTTAACTCACTGAAGCATACAGAAGAAAAAGTAAAGAAACAAGAAATATAGGATACAGAAGCGAAGCCAGTAGAAACAAAAAAAATCAAGGAATGTAAGGATACACGAAATACATTCATAAACGACTCAAGTAGAAACCGAAGATAACACATTTAGCAAAAACTTTAAAAGCTCATAATATCGGCCTGTATCTTAATAGTGACGTAAAAGCGCTCAACTCACTAAGATCAATGTATTTGAGAACAGCCAGTGGCGTATTTAGGGGGACGTTAGCGAGCTTAAGCTCCCCCGGAGCGAAGAAAATAACCGTTCGCTTGGAGTAACAGATACTGAAAGCGTCGTAGCTAGAGGTGTAGTGAGATGGGAATGCGTGGAAATGGCGTTTCCACACTGCTTTATGCCATTTTCGGAACATTTTGAACTGTTGCAGCTTCCGTAGCCAAATGCATGGATACAGATGTTGGATTACATTAAAAATTTAGTGTCGCAGCATGTTACAGAATTTAAATCAGAATCGAGGTTATGCGTTTGACCACTATACTTCTTTTCTTATTCTGATCATGTGTGACATAAAATGCTCATTGGATGAGTTAATTCAAGGTTGTGTTAGAAATTTGCCGATCTTAATTATTATAATAACGTAATCAAATATATCAGTGAAGTACGCAATAACATGGTGAAATAATTTGTTTATTGTTCTCTAATATTTATAACTTCATATGTATGATTCAATTCGCGATTTCACTTCTGTTTACAATTCGAAAGTTGTTAGGATGATTCCATTAGCAAAAATAGCAAGTTAAAATAGCGACTAAAGGTAATTTGATTTCCGATATTAATTTGTTCTTCTGATTGGATTTTCGCTTCTCTTCTGCATTTCCAGGACGGTGGTAGAATTAAATGATTGCGCGAATATGTTGCAGGTTGTTCCAGCTTATTATTGTGAAGATACCATGTAATCTGTGACTAAAGAAACTCAATTTGTTGAGTAGGTAGGATTTACTCACTGTCACCGAAATAATAGCGGAACCGTCGTCAGTGATGCTCTTCACGTGTTACTTTTTAGATCCGTTCTTTGCTGAGTGTGTGTGTGGAGGGCACATCGCTTGGAGCTGTAGGTGGTGGTGCTGAACCGGGGGGTGTTGTAAGCTCTTCTTGCTGCTTCGGTGGAGTGGATGGAACGGGTACGTCTCAGTCTCAGCATACGTGTTGTGGGTGGATAACGTAGTTTCACTGGCCTTTCTGGTGTTGCGTCTCTGTCATCATCGTTGTTGTGAGCTTGACGATTGGCTTCCCTCTTCCTCTTCCGTCCACCTCGTTTTCGCCTCAAGGAAGGGTTATGAAATATTGAGATGAATGAATGCAAGAAGATGTGAATGAGAGAATGGAAGATTCAGCGGAAAATAATGTATGTATAGTACATATGCATACTAAACCTGATGTTTGTAGATTGACTATTGACTTGAATTTACTTTAGTAAGTTAAATAAAATAAAATAAGCGATTTGCCGCTGGCGCTACTTAGCACAAAATCAGATTCAAGACAGCAAATTTAGCTCGCTCTTAAAAAATACTTTTGGCCATTTAATGGTGAATTATGCTAGTTGAAATGTGCGAATTTGCTCACTAAGAAACAACTAGTACAAGGCTCAAAATGGGTATAGAGAAAGCTAGATAGGGTAGGTCCTTTTATATGAAATTAGCTGAGCCCACCGGCTGAAGCAACTTTTGTATTACCCGGCGTCACTTGGGCTTGACGCGAAGGAAACATCTGCTATAAAATTTTTGGTAGTTGCGAACTTCGACCAATAGAAGAAAAATTGCCTTGATCCGTTGAGATTTGTAAGGGTCAAACTTGTATTATTCTGATGACGAAAGCTTAAGTGGTGGTTCGTATAAGCGGTGGTGGGTGGTAGCTTAAAATCTTGGGAACTATTAGAGCAAACTCCTTCTACTAAAATTCGTATAACTAATAGCCAATCAGAGATCGGCTTATAACACAAAAGGGTGAAAAGTTTAGTCTTATTGAAAATATGGCGGGTGAACGTAAATGTTAGAACTATAATTACTACAGTTAAAACTAATAAGAATAATGACTTTCGTAAAAGAAATATCCAGATGCGGAAATATTCTCTATCTGTGTAATCCACACAAGCATGTTTATGACAAAGGCAGCCGACATGCCGTCGATAGCCCGTATAGCGAGCAGTCAAACATCCATATATTATTTATTATATTATTTTAAGCGTATTAAATATTTATTTCCAAATTTATATTTATATTATCAATTTTATTTAATTAATCGTTATTACATTGATTTCTTAGTTTGTTAAACTATATATTTGAAGTATTGAATTAGATTTGATTAGTCAATTAGAGGATTATTAATTAATTAATTGAATTAATGGGATATCTTAAGCCGATAACAAGCAGTTAGAAGTCACGTTTCATACAAAATTAAAAAAATAATTCGATAGGTTTTAGACATTTCTTGAAAATTTCCGAATCTACAAGTCTAGGAACTAAATAACTAGTAAGGAGCTTCTAGTATCAAACTAGTATCAAACTCATTTTTAGACTTGGCAGATGTTCCAAATCTAACAGCTTATACTGTTTTTCATTCCCTATTAGACTGTTTAAATAATCATATGTTCAGTGATAAGATCACTATATGGAAGAAACTTTGGTAGGATTTTTTCCTAAGTGACTGTACAAGTGGAAAAAAATCCGGAGTGGCAGAAAAGTTAGTTCCAATGTATCCTAATATGGTTTTGTGGCACTGCATGAACCACAGGATAGAAGTGACTGTGACTGATTCAATCCGTGATGTGTGGACTACAATTATTTAAAACAATTTATGGATAAATTATTCTCTCTTTATAGGAAATCCTCTAAAAGCCAACAATAATTAGTTGAATGTGCCAATTAGCTTGTAGGTAACATCATCAGAAGAAGTATGTTTTTTTGTTTCAATTAGTGACATAGTGGCTTAGTGGTTTATTTTAATTTGTGCGAAACTTTAGTGGCATATCCATAAAACAAATGCTAAAATGATTCTTATCAATCATCAACAGCTGTTGTCAAGTTTAATTACTAATATGAAAAGGAGACTCTTTACAACCAAAAGAGTCTCCCTTCAACCCTTCAACTTCCCTTCAACTAGCAGAATATAACTCACTTCTCTCTTAACTAAAAGTGCTAGAAAGCAACATCTGGCTCTTCATCAAACTCTTTTTATACGGTGAGACCTAGAATGGATTATTTGAACTTACTTATATTACATTTGTATTGAATTTAAAGCCATAAAAGTGGACTAATAATATTTCTAGGCCGTCAAAAGTAAAAAAATATTCCGGGGAAGCACCTGTTACAGAATGTGATCTTATTAAAGCAGAATCGAGGTATGCTTTTGACCACTGTACTGTTCTTCTTTTTATTCTAATAGTTTGTAACATAAAATATGCTCTGCATAAGTTTTCAGGATGAGTAAGAAATTCGCTGATGTTAATATTGTTATAATAAAGTATTTAAATTCACATATGGGTAAACACAAATTCATATGCGCAGTAACGGGGTAATAACAATAAGGTTTATTTTACAAATATTTATAAATTTTATTTATAATTCAAAAGTTGTTAGTATGTTTCCATTACTATAATCCTACAGCAAAAATAGCAAGTAAAGTAGCTACTAGTGATAATTTGATTATTATTAATATTTTGTTCTTCTGACTTGATTTTGGTTTCTCTTTTGCTTCTCCACGACGGCGGTAGAATATCTGGTTCAATGAAATGGTTAGCGTAGATATTTTAGGTTGTTCCAACTAGTTAGCTTGACGAAGATACGTTGTTGATGATGAGATAAGTTGTTGACGATGTGTTGTAATATTTACGGAAATAGAAATTGATGCGTACGATACGAAGGATATATTCGTTGTCACCGAAGTAGTAGCGGAATAATCGTCAGTGATGCTCTTCGCGAGTTATCTTGTAGAGCCATCCCTTTCCTCGGGTAGGAGGTAATGACACATCGCTTGGAGATGTGATGGTAGCGGTGAACTGGGGGGGGGGGGGAGATGGCGATTCTTCTCGTTATTTCGGTGGAGTGGATGGAATGGGTGCGTCTACCAGCCTGTGTGATGTACGTGGACAACGCTGTTTGATAGGTTTCTCGGGTGTCTTATCTCTATCATCTCTGTTGATTTGGTGTCTTTTCCGTTTGGCGTTCTACTTCATCGTTACCCTCGTTACCCTCCTCGTTTTTGCATCGACGAAGGTGTTGTCAAGGAAGGGTTATGAAATATTGAGATGAGTGAATTAAATGAAAAGTGAATGAGAGAACGGAAGATTCAGCACAAAATTAATAATGTAGAATATATGTATACTTGATCAGTAGAATCTATGTATACTTGAATGTAGAATCTATGACCGGATGTTCGCAGAATTACTATTGATTTGAGTTTTTTTTTAATTTGTATTAAGTAAAATAATATAAGGAAATTGCTACTAACGCTTACTTTAATGCAAACCAGATTCAAGACTGCGCCTATGCTTGCTGTTCAAGAAATTGGACTTGATCATTTAATGATGAATTATGCTAGGTGAATCGTGCGGATTTTGCTCATTCGTAGACAAGTAGTACAAGACCCAAAATGCGTTTGATGAGCTCTAGATAGGGTAGGTCCTTTTATACGAAATTAGCTGGCCGAAAGCTCCTCTGGCGTATTGTCGGAGCTGGTACAGCTGGCGTCGAGATATGCGTGGCTTGAAAGCAACTTCTGGTAGAAAATTTCAGAAAGTTTTGAATTTCGACCAATGGAAAAATTTCTTTGATCCGTTGAGGTTTCTAAGAAAATTGCATCATCTTGTTGCCGAAAGAATAACTGATGGTGCGCATAAATGGTGGTGGTAGTAGCTTTACGCGAACAAAATATTTGGAAGCATAGGTTTTTCATCCCATCTAGTTCGGATCAAACGAAGAATTATTAGCGGTATTCCCTTCAACTGTAGAAATAAGCAATGACAGAAAAGCTTATCAATCGGTCGCAAAAGGGTGAGGAGCATAACTGTTTATTGAAAAGTTGGTGGGTGAAATGTACGGTTTCATAAAACTTTTTCTCTTATAAATAATACTACCAATAGCTTTTGCTAAAATATATCTAGAAGCGGAAATATACTATGTGTGTAAATGCACACAGTTATGTAAAATAAAGCTATTAGTCGCATTTAGTCGGTAGCGGAAAAATTTCAGTCGATATGTATGCATTTGCATTAAAGGATCACACAGGTGGCATGCTTTGAGTTTTTCCTGCGTAGCGGCATTATTTGGATATTGTTATATCTATGCGAGCGACATTCATTTGTGTATACTGCTTCCGTGTTAAGACAGACGTGTGCATGAGTAATATTTTCTTTCGCTGCTTTAAGCGGTGCGTTTGATGATTTCGCGCCATATCTTTTAAGCAGACGAGATTTTATTTGACATTTTATATTTCCATTATATGTTAATTAATCTGTTATTAAATTGATTTGTTGATTTGTTAAATTAATTTTGAAGAATTGAATTAAATTTGATTAGTAAACTCGTATTAGAGGATTACTTATTGCATCCATTAATTAATATAATTTATCTATATTGCATATGCTATCCGATAACATACCCCTGGATCCTCCTTCTCCCATAAGAAGTATGCCAAACTTCTAATTGCTCCAAGTGATGCCTCCAGGGAAGAAAGCAGGGAAGAAACTGAGGAAACAAAGTTCTTAAAATTAACAACCAAATGCTGTTTCCTCTTCATGAAGAGAAATGGCCTGTGTATGAGAACATGCACCAACCTTGCCAGCAGTTTATGAGGAAATGAGCAGTTTCACTCCTACGTCGTCAATCTATGAAAATATTTTTATTTTGATCCCAGTAAGATTTGTAATATAGACGTTCCTCTCAACTTCGATGTGTTCTCTAACAGAAGTGTTGATTACAAATGACAGTTGCCTGGAAGACAAGTGAACATGAAATATCACAATACACAGTTTTGGATTGCCTAGCTGATGGTACCAAGCTGTCTCTCATGTTAACTTTCAAAAGGAAAACCTTGCCAAAGGAAAATATTCCAGGTGTGCTTGTCCATGTTCAAGAAAAGGGTTGGATGAATCAAGAAGGGATTAAAATATGGTATGATAAGATTTGGATCAAAAGACCTGGAGAACTCTACAGGAAGACAGATTTGCTAGTTTTTGATTAGTTCAGGGCACATCTAACAGAGGACACAAAAAAGCATACAGCAATCTCAAAAACCAATATAGTTGTAATTCCTGATGGCCCTAGAAGCCAACTGCAGCTCCTGGATGCATTCACTAACAATCCATACGAAGTCCTGATAAAAGCAGAATGGAATAGGTGGATGCAAGGAGCTGATTCAAATCTGACACCTACCGGAAGTGTCAAGAAACCAACTATAGAAGAAGTTAGCAAGTGGGTCTTTATAGTCTGGAATGGTGTCCTTACAGCCTGGAAGGGAAGTTATTATCAAGTCATTCAAGAAATGTGCGAATGCCATGGATTGAACTGCATATCATTTTTAAAGAAAACGACAATGATGTTAAAGTGATGGATGTTGCTGTTGACAGTGATTGCAATGAATATTTTTGACTCATAATTTTTTTCTGCAAATAGTTTCAAAAATATATGGGGTCGTTATACATGGAAAAATACGGTACATCAATCACTGAGAACCTATAGACCAGTACAATTACACCTTTCTTCACATTTTCGCGGGGCTTTAAATTCTCAAACCTTCTCTTTAATCAATTCTTGAACTAATTGAATATTGAGCTGATTGAAGGTTAAGTTACTAGACTACTTGTATGTATTTTGGTGGGTCATCTGAGTATTTTTCTTGCAATGATAGTGTTATTGTATGTTTCTTTGATATTCGTTTTTATTTTTGCAGCCACTACATGCGCCAAGTACTGGAAGCACTACGCTATTGTCACGAAAATGATATTATACATCGCGATATAGAACCGGATTGTTGTCTTTTAGCAACTAAGGAAAATTCCGCACCTCTGAAACTTGGCGGATTTGGTGTTGCAGTCCAATTGTCTGAAAGATATCCGACAATGATTGCAGCTGGTAAGTTATATATCTATATATATATATAAATATCTAT
>WYDF02275454.1:0-17644 GCA_009867245.2 Adranes taylori | reverse complement strand
AATATATATAACTAAATTGTAATTCTCATTTCATCCCATTTGTCCCGCTTTGTCTCAATGAAAATGTGGTCACTTTATGTTTACCCCTACATAAACCAGCCACGTAGAGCACTCACAAAATAGTAATACGAAAGTCTGTGGAGATGCGACTCTTTGCCTCTTTACAAATTTCACTTGCTGCTTGTTCTATTTGATTTATCTCGTTAAGGCAGTGGCTAGGACTTACGATGATTTACCCCTCGTAAACGTTGACCATTGATAATGGTAATACGTAGATAATCATAAAAAAGGCAAAACTCGAGTTACGATTGTTTGCCTCTAAGGCACAGATATAGACTTGGGCACGTAGTAACGTCACGCTCCACTAAACATATTGAAATGGAATAAAAAGATGTATGCAAAAAAAGTCATACACTTGCGTACCAACTTTTATTGAAACTATTTCAAGAAAGCCTCTGAGTTATTCGCTTTGTACATGCATGCATGCGTAAACATGCAAGCAGTTTTTCAAAATTCACTTTTCGACCCTGAAACGTGTTTCCTATTCAAAATCTCTGTATCAAATATTTTCATACATCCTATATCTTTCAAATACATACTTATACTTCGTACTTATCATAGAATATGAAAGACAAGAATATAAATTAATTTTGCCAAAGAACATTTCAGATACTTAAATACCTCTTTCGAAAACAGTTTTGGTTTCCTAAAAGATATTATTTCAAATAAACTTCCAAAACATGCATATTCCATAACAATCCATAAATTTGACGCTCTTACATAACTATCGAAGTATTTTATTACATTCGGATGTTTCAATTTTTTTAAAATGCTCACTTCGCTATTAGAAACTCGGTGCTGGTTTTCATCCAAATGCATAGGAATTTCTTTTAATACTACTTTTTGCGAACTGTGTTTATATTCTGCTAAATATATAACGCTAAAATTATTATTTCTACATAAAATTAACTTTATAAATTGTATTGATATATTACCCAAAAGTTCCTTTTCCTAATTGATTCAAAATTGCAAGACAGTCCATTGTAGTCAAGAAATAGTCTGGAACTTATTCAGTCACAAAGCGTCACAATCAAAGCCACGTTGTTTAAATTAAGATGAATATATATTTTTTATAATTATGAAGTACGTTAAAATCATTTTTTACGTTAAGATTTCAACTTTTTGTTTAAAAATCGTAGTTCAGAATGATTCCCCTACTAGTGGCTGCTTTTGAATCCGGTGCGCTGATCTAATGAATATAAAATACTTACGCATATGACGTCAAACAAGTAGATGGATATCAGTAACACAATTTATTATATTATAATTTAAAGAAAATATAAAAATCGATTTAAAATGGCTATTTAAAAAACAGGTTTCAGTTTTGGATCACCATTTTATTCATTATAAAAGAAACTCTATGTATCGACTTTCAATTGACCATATTAATAAAAAGTTGTGTGTTGTGACATAAAAACATATCGTAGTACTGATATGTCGAAAATATACTGGTTTTTGATTTGAACTATTTTTTAAGAAGTTAACTGTATTTAACGGAAGCAAGGGAAACATTTACGTCAATTGTTCACATTACTTAATATTCAATAACGGAGACTAGTCACAGAATTTATATTTATAATTTCAAATCATGTTAGCAATTAAAAAAGGCGCAAAATGCTCAGCAAGTATTAAAAAAGGCGCAAACCTCTTAGAACTTCTACATTTATTTAAATATGTTTATTTGTAATATATAAATTTAAATATACAACTTTCTGGCACGCCGTATATTTAAACATCGTGTGCTCAAGCTTACAACATTGAATGTGCAAATCTACTGTACCTGCATACAAGCACCACGTATTTACTGCAATCCGGGTCTGCTAGTCCATCACTTTAAAATATCTATAAAGTTTCATATAACCATACATAGCTTTTTCCTTTAAGAAAGAAGCTAGCCATCCGCACACGTTCATTCCTTCCAAAAAGAATGGAAAATAACTGACTGATCATTTGCGTTACTGTTCATATGGCGGCGCCGTGAAAGCATAGGAAGGGATTTTTAACGTGAGAACGCTCCCAAATGACGAATCAAATGACACTTTTAGTGCGCGCCGCTCAAACATCTGATGAATCATCTAACACAATTTTTAACCGCGCGGAATTTTATCGTGTCGTTCTATCTCTGCATTCCTTATGGAATGAAAGAAGGTGTGTGTATATAATTTGTATTGCCCAAGTAATACAACACATATATTTTTCTAATTTGAACGGGGTTTTCATACTTTACGCGATGTGTGCGCTACTAAAGTATCTAAAGGTACGTTTCCCTACACGGTCGTTGATAGCTGGGTAGTTGCGACTGAGTAGCTGCGACTCTTTCGTAATGACATCTTTATTGTGATTTGCGCTTGAAAAGTAGCTAACAGCGCTAAGCTAACGATTTGATCAGAATAATCCTAACTCAACAGTTGCATAGCAGTTGTGGAGCGCCCATGCTGAACGCGACCAATAAATAAATATACTTATTTATTTATAGTCGGCCTATTTCTGCGCTTATCACCGACTATGTGTTTTAATGTCGAGCCTCAGCCATCGACGCTGATAGGTAGGGTATCAGATAATTTCGTCTTTACCAAACATGATTGATTAACCCGTAAAGATATCTTTATCGTGCGTGCCAACCCGCACACACGAGCGAAGTTTTACATCTACCCTTATACATGTGCATGATATATTATAGTTACCTTCCTCCTATAATTATCGACCTCGTTTCGTGTGTTGCCTAGATTCGACAACGCAAACCATTGTTTACGCTGGGTATCGAACCCGGGACTCTGCAGTGGAAGTCATGCATCTTATCCACATCGCTACGGCGTCGGCTGAAGCCAGACATATTATTTAGGTTTCCATTAGATCTACTGTCAAGTATATGACCGTCAGCTTTGAAGCAGTGTAGTTGTGGTTGCATGCACTTGATATTCATGAAAATTATTCTTTCAGCCTGAGCTGTTTTGTTATGAATAGTTATGGAATGATATAATCTATTTTAAGTAGCTAGAAACCTATGTAAATATTTGCATATAATATTCAGTAAATGCATAAGATAGATTTTTTCTCACTTAGAACAAACTAGTTATACGTAATTTTCCGATACAACTTCGTGATGGTAAATATATAGTATCATAAGTCGTTTGAACTTTGTGCATAAAATATCAATTAATTAATCAAACATTTTTTTAATACATTAACGAATGATATGAGAATGCAATGATTCGTGTGGAAATATGGAATAAATTGAATTATATTTTATGATGGAATTACAAGATTCTACGGAATTTAAGAGTGAAAATGAATTACCTGATAAAGAACTGGCGCCCAGAACAAAAGGTACACATTGATAATGTACTAACTGATAATATCAGTTACTTATATTACTTCTAGATGCTACTGATAGTTTGGATAATTTTGCTATTAATGATTATGGAATTCAAACCCCCCTTTTGGAAGCTGCAAAAGTTTATATGCTTATGCCAAAAAATGTACCAGTATCCAGAGCCGCAAGGTTTCAATGGTTACTTGATCACTTGAATTGTGTAGTTACAGTACCACTTCAGCATAAACTTGTAATGTATTATTTAAGTGATCGTTTATACATATTGATTGAACAAATGATTTTAGAGTACGTCTAGTAATGATTTAGAAATTATAGCTGTAATTCCCACAGCGGAGAGTAATATCCAAGTGTCTCGTTTCTTAGTGACAAGTGCAACTCAAGTGATATTCTTAGCTCAAACATACAATTTTGTATATTGTTTAGATATGAGCCCTTCACAATCTACAGTTGATATATGCAAAGGAGAAATCTTATTTGATGAAATAATAAATTGTTTCAGAACTAGCTTATTAGGATTATGTCGTCAGGTATTAGAATGAGAACGAAGGTAATTCTGTTTTTGTTAAATATATTTGTTTTAGTTTACAATACCAGGCAACTATATGGTTTTCCAGCCGTGCTTATATTTAACTGTTATTGTAAATACTCCATTTTTTATAACGCCAGCTCAGCAAGTGATAGTTAAAGGAGTACAAGTGTCTAGTCATAATGTACAAGATATAATTAATTTAGTACAAATGCAGTTTCATTATTTAGAAGGACGTATTGCAGATGTCTCTGTTATGGCATATGATCAAATTGATCAACAATTGGTAAGATACTACAGCTCTTATTTTACGAATTTTATGTTTACTTATTTTTATCTTTCATATGGATACCTTAATTAAAGCACAATATTGCTAAGTCCATTTCTGAACGTCTATAATATTTAATTAAATTAGATTATAATTATTCCATGAAAATGTTAACAGCTGTTCTATTGTAGATTGGGTTCTAAGGTTACTTATTAATTATTCTTCATAATATTAATTAATATTATTCTATTAATTATGTCTCATAATTATTCTTCATAATGATTAATAAGCATGGAGATAAAACATTTCAGTTGCCAAAACAAATATGGACATGTGATTTAAGATATTGCTGTACCAATATATCTTCATTCAATCTTCCCTAAATTTTATTTCATCAGATTCATCTAATCTTTTTCCGCCATTTATTGTTTTCCATCTAAATACCTGCCGAAATAATTCGCTATTGGTCTTCACTGAGCTCACACCCATTGCTATTATGTATCTTTTTTAAATTTATGCCCACTTAATTTTTACTTTTAACAGTATACAATCACTTTATTGACAAACTTTCTATTCTTTTTTTTCATTCAGTTTCACCCATTTCAAATGTAAGCACCTTTATAGAACGTATATTTTTAAATCGATTTCAAAAAGAATCGCATTTTGAAGTCATACTGTGATGATTTTTGTCCGTTTGGTCCTCGAGTTACAACTTTTTACAATATGGTGTTTCGAAATTGTAGAGTTATTGAGACTTTTGTAGCTCACTACCCGTAACTATAGTTACGAAAATTAATTGTACTTACCATATTTTAAAAGTTATAACTCGAGAACAAAAAGCTATCGACTTCAAATTTTTACTACCAACTTATCTGACGCCCAACTGTTTTTTTTTAATGTTGCCAACATCTGTAAACTGTCTAAAATTTTTGTAAAGTGCATACTGGAATTGTGCGTTTTCAAAATTAATGTAGTTATAAATTTATTTGTGAAACATATTTTTTAATGAAATTTTGGCTGATTTCTTTTACGAATCCAGTGATGTAAAAAATATTTTAAAACAATGCCTAACAAAATTTAGTCAATGATCATATGTGTCAGGGTACAATCTTAGATGTGCTACACTATAAAATAGATTTTTTTTAAATGTGATAAATATATGCGTTCTATAGAGGTGCTTCCATTAGAAATAGGTCACACTGTATGTTTATTGTAAACTCTGTACTTTGGCAATAAAGACATATCTTTTTGAAAGAATAAATCAAAATTATTTGAAATGAATTTTAGATAACTTGTAAAAATGTTATTAACACTTAATTACCCTAATAACTTTTGAACAATATTTTTACAAAATTTTAGTTGGATAATGAAGTAATGGTTGGTGGTTTATTTGATATAAGCGAAGGAGATTGTATCACAAATAATATTCCAATGGTAACGCCTGATGCAAATTTTGTGAATATGTTACGCTACTCAATGTTGGCTGTATCTCTGCTACCAGAAAATAGTTTAAATCGTAAGACTGCGATTATGCAAAATCAGTACCGTGTATTTAATCCTTTTTTTATATATATGTAGATATTCTAGTCATAACTGATGGGGTAGTTGCAATGCCTGATTCAAATATTATGGAATCAATTTTATATCAGTTGCATTATGAAAGTGTTGCAGTTTCATTTTTAAAAGTTGGTTCTATTTATAATCCAGATTGTAGTGCCGGTTATGTACCTTATATAGATATGTTATATTTTATCGCGAATTCAACGTTAGGCACTGTTTTGGAAACGTTTCCGTTTATTGTAAGCTACATTTAAAGCAAGCGAGGTTTGCATTGCGGATATTATTTAGATATGTGCTTTTAGAAACCACAGCCTACAATGTCCATGAATTTATATCAGGAACTATATTTGTTTTGGACATATCACAATAAAAGTAAAATCATCACATCCAAATTACTCGTTGAAGATGGTAAAAATAATGTCTTGTAATATACTATGATATGTTTTGTTCATACTTATCTTAATTACTGTTTATTGATTTTTAGGTATGATAATTTGCCACCAAATAGAACACCAAACTTATTATTAAAAAAGCAATCTGAAGAAAAGATTAATTCCGCTCTTATGCTTCTGGTGTCGAGAAGAATGCGTGAAGGTTATGTTGTAAATGTTAGTAATTTTATAAAGCATCTTTTCTGATATTTCTCCTTCAATATCTTTCATATAAAAATTAGTGTTCTGTTTTCCATTTTCAATGCTTTATTGAAAAAATTGGGCTATCACTGTTTTGTAGTTTAATATTTTAAGTATACTTAAGTATACTTATATTTAATTTTTCAAAGTAATATTTTTAAACTTCTGACTTCCAGCATATGAAAAATAGGGTTCACGAATTTTTAATTCTGTATTTGAGTTCTGGTATAAACATTTTTAAGTTCCACTCTCACTACAATTGAAGAACAAAAAAGAGCTTCTTCCACAAAATTTAAACTGAAATCCTAAAAATTAAAATATGTTTATTTTCCGATTTTCATTGTTATTGAGTGTTCTTTTGTTTTTCATGTCAACAATTAAAAATGATGAATTTGTCATTTTTAATTTTCCAAAGTTCAATATTAATTACTCATGTTGTCGAAAAGAAATGTTCCACACATATACTACAGGTTCTGAGGGAAGTTCTGTTACCGATTCGAGACGCTATAACTTTTATTTTTTTGAAAAGTTTATTCCAAATTCAAACAAAATATTGAAAATGGTATGTAATCAATGAAAACTAAAAGTTCAAAATAAGCGGACGAACAAAGTTCGGTGCAATTTGATCTTAAAAAATCTGTTTACATTTCTTTTCATTCTACGAGATAGCCAATTATCTTAAAAACTCATCTACTTATAACAATAGTACAAAGGGAAGCGTTGTAGGAGCAAATATTTCATTACTTAATATGTTAAATGTTGAAACATAAATGTTTTATTTCCACCATATTTTCAACAATGGTAATTTAATTTTCCTTTAAAACACGTAGGCAATTAATTTCCATTCTGGAAAGTTAGAAGTCAAGCTCAATCTTCATTGGAAGACGTATATTTATTTTAATTACGTTTTAATATCATCATGGCCACATGCAAAAAATTCAACACATTGTGAAATATTAATTTCAGGTAAATTAAATTTTACTTTTTATATGATTCGAGACTAATATTATTTAATTTTAGCCCCATATGATTTCCTACACGATATCACGTGTAAGATGAAAAAAGAAATTCGATCAACATTTAGACAAGCGGTCTTTGAGCGTTTTTGGTTTAGATTAACACAATTAAGTACAGGAGATGCTGCACTAGCTCAGCAATTAACTACTTTCCAAAATTCTAATGTATGGCATACGCTGCCGGAAAGTGTACGTAGTGGAATTCCTGTTTTTAATATAAACAATGCGCAATCGTATGAAGCTTTTAAACCGGCTCTCACACCTAAGTAAATACGAGTGGCATAAGACCCACTGTATATAGTAATAGTTTTTTTTACTATATACAGTGATAGTAACAGTACAAGATAGTAATACTTTTTTTGTATTCAGTGATCCCTTGTGTCAAAAGTTTTCACAAACATGGCTTCCAATATGTCAAATTGATACCAGTAATTGGAGAAAATGGTTTCATACAGAAAAACTCTCTGTTATTCTTAAACACGATCATCCCTTGCCAAAACATATGCATTTATCAAATCCATCTGGAAGGTTTCAAGTAAGTTTAATATCATCCTTATTACTAGGAAAGTTTTTGTATAACTATATTATTTGAATATCAAGCCATAGTGAAGTTTTTGAATAAAAATAATAGTCTTTACTTCACGAAAAGATTAGGTAGTAACCGGTTTCGACTCACATAGTTACTCATCGTGAAGACTTTCGTCTGTAATTATTATTAATTGCAGATCACAAGAAATTATAGTATTAAAATGTGAAAGAGAAAAAATGTAAAAACAGTTCAGTGCTGTGTGTTTATTGTATTTAATATGACTTGAGGTATTGGTTTTTCTGTTTGACGTTTGAGATTTCTGGTTCTTGTCCTCTTCTTAGGTTTTTGTTATTTTGTAGGTGGATTGTGAGTGTTGGTTTACTGTTTGTTAATTATTTCTGTGTCATTATTTTTATGCCTTTCAGAATGTGAAGAATTGATATGCTGATATTTGTGATCATTTAGTGAGAGTCAGGGTCGTTTTCTGTTTGAATATTTGCATATTTTTTAGTACGTTTAGTTTGTTTTTTTTTGTTTTTTTTTTTGTAACGAGTGATTTTCTTCTACGAGATGTCTGCCAACGTTGGAGACTATCTCATATAGTTCATGCTGTTGCTTTTGTGTTTTCCCTGCCCGTTCGTGTTCGTTTATGCGGGTTTTGATGCTTCTTCCTGTCTGTCCTACGTATTTGGTGGAACAGTTCTCGCATTCTTGTAAGTAAACTTTACTTTTGTTTGCCTTTTGGTCGGTTGAAGAGTTTTTGGTGGTCGTCACTGCTTCAAATGAAATATTTATCATTTCTTTTTTTTATGTAGATGATTGGGTATCAAATTGTTTTGTCTTGAGACTCTTTTAGACTTTTATAACTTCTGATTAGCACCAATAAATGATTTGATTTGTATTTCCGTATTGTGAATGTATGCTTTCTTTGTTGCTTGTTTTAGTTCTTTCGTTTGTATTATTTTTGTGATGATGTTTCGATTATATTGCTATTGTTTTTCTTATGTTTATTTCGCTCGTTTTCTTTCTTATGTTCGTTTTTCTTTTCCATAGGCTTGTTTAGTAGTCTGTCTATGTAATATTGGAAAGCTGCTAGTTTTTGCTGGGTTGGGTTGTAGACTCGTTGCTTATTATGTTGTCTGAATGTTTTCTTTCAAGTAAGGTTGATAGTTTGTCATCCTTATCCTTCCATATACAAAAAATGTCGTCTTCGTACCTAGTCCAGTGTTTTATATGTTGCATTTCTTTTGTTTTGTTATTAAAGATCTGTTCTTGGTTGTTCAAGAATATTTCTGCCATAAAGATGCGATAGTGGCGACCCCATGGCAAGACTATTGTTGAGTATGGATTTTGGTTAAACTGTGCTAAGTTTTATCCTAGTCGACTCGTGTGTCCTCTTGCTTTTAGAATTAGCTTTTTTGTCAATAGCGTGCATTCGTCCGGGCATACGTTTCTTACGTCGGAGGAAATCATTTGGTCGTTGTTTTCTATGTCAATGTTTTTGATTTTATTTAAGAATTCTATTTTGTTGTATACTGCGTATGGTGGTTTAAAGGCCGTTATTATTTTTTGTAACCATTTTGATGTTTGGTAGTCGGGGGTGTCGGGAAGAGTTTCAATGCGGCCTTTTCACTATCTACCTGTTAACTCTTGAGTAAACAGTATTAGATACTGATCCGGACGGTTTCAAACGTGTATTAAAATTAGTAAATTTGTATTTAGTAAGTAAAATTAATATATTTTCGATAGAATAAATTTTTAAAAAATTTATAAGTTATTTTTCTAATTATGTAAGAACATAACTTCTTTCAGGTAATTCAATGCAGACAAGCAGTAACACGTCTCTACGGTCTCCTCCATGGATGGGCTTCCTTTGTACTTATCGACAATAATACTTACGTAAAATTGTTATATCGTGAACATGATAAGCCTCCTGTTTGGTTTTGCATGGTACGAATTAGTTCTAAACTTCCATGTGCTTCAATTAATGTCGGTTTCATAACTGGAGCACCAGGTTACATAAGACACAGAGTAATATAAATAGGTAATTACGTGATGGATATATATACTATATAATATTTTTTATTAGGTATGCGAAGAACTAAAACAAGATCTAGCTCAACTATCTTATTTATCAACACCTTTAAAGTCAAAAGAAAGTATGGGTTGTATTTTGTTACAAAAGCCCTTAGAAAAAATGTTAATCAAATACGAAAGAATGCCCAGTGATTTTTATACTGTTGTATTTCCTGATGGAACACAAAATAGTATTCAAAATAAACCGTTATCTCCATTAGCTGGTGCTTTGTTTACAACTTTGTCAAGATACTTATTTCACCAGCGATGGATTTGGAGTGCTACGCATTTAACTAATACTAAATTAGATTTTCCTGCTGTATCTCGAATACTCAACACTCTTACTAAGTAATTCTATAGTTTAGTTGTTATGCACAATAATATTGCATATAATATCTTTACAGAATGATTACACGGTCAGACTATCATACTTGTCATTTTCTAGGATGCGGATCAAGGAAGGTTTCAATTTCGCTCATTCAGCATCAGGCATTATTACTATGGTTTTGGAATTGTGGATGGACTCAGCATCGACGTGTGTTTTGCAGTATGTGTTGTTTCCTCCACATAGCGCGTGGTGGGGTGAAGAAAATTATAGCACCTCTGACGAAGATGCTGAACATGAAACCGAAATGGATTTGGAATTACAAATGGTCACTGAAGTATGGATAGAACCACAATTTGGTAAAGTGCAATCCAACCATCCTCAAATGAAATATTTGGAAGGCAAATACTACTATGAGCTAGCTGATATGGTACTATTAATTATATAATTCAACTTTTTAGTTTAGCTTAAAGTAAAGTTTAGTAATACAGAAAACGAAATTGAGTTTTGTCAGATTGGAATACGAACACGATTGGAATATGTTCGAGTCTCTACTACATAAACGAATTGCCAGATCAACATGAAAGTTGATACAAGAGGGTTATTGCATATGAACTCGAATTGTTTAATTTTTGGACCTTTTCCATCAACTGGAAATAATAATTTACCTTCACAGTTTTTTTAGCAGAATTTTTATTGTGCAATATTTTAATATTGTTGGTGGAGACATTCAAGAATTTTTACAAGTATTTCTATAATTACAGGTGAAATTAATCGACATGAAATGCATTAATTCGTTATTAACTCTTGAACATTTGAGTTTAATGTGTCAAGAGAAGCAAACATTATCGATTGGATATCAACCATTAAAAAAGCCTCTGAGACGAAGATATAATTCAATCAGGAAGAATAGTTCATTAAATCGCGATCCATCTTTGTAAGTCAGAATTTGAAATATTGTAGAATGTGTATCTTAAACACAATTAATTTTTAGAGCTCAATGGAATCCAACGTTAGTACAAAGAATTCAGCATGTTCCATTCGAATTTGATCCCATTAATATTTTACCATTATGTCAACAGACTGAATTATTGTTCTCCATGTTCATTGAAGGTAATATCTTTAGTCTCGTATTCTGTTTTTGTTTTCGAATGGTCGCCAATATGTTCCGACATAGAAAATAAAATATATATATATATATAAAATTAATATATGAAAGAAATATTTAAAATAAAAATTTTAATTAGGATTTTGAACCTAAGTGAAATATATGCACAACTAACAACACAATTCTCATATAGTTATATGCACAGTTACAATAAAAAATTTATTACAGATACACGTCGACAAGGTCTGTTACATTATAGCGATATAGAGCAATCAAATCGTTTATTGTTGGAAAATATACATAATCATTTGACGTGTCTCCATAATCAGGAATTACAGTTATCTCAAGAAGAATGGGATAAATTTACTCTCCAAGTCATCACTAGGCACAAAAATAAATATCCAAATTTTTGCCCTTTAATAAAAGAATCCACTAAACTAATAACAAGTTCGCCTCTAGAACAGTACAAAACGAAGTGGCGCTGTTATGTCAAAGGCATATCGGAGACGCATATTATTTTAACGATAATTCCCGCGAGCTTACGTGATCTGAAAACTTTAGTCAATTATGATAGTACAAGTACAACAATGACGAACAGTTCCGAAAGTACTGATAGAGCATCTTCGCGCGGAAGTAATTATAGCGAAGTACCGATTAACGTTCTGAACACACTAGTTCTGCCTATTTATGTGTACGACTGTCCTTTAGCTCAATTAGTCGATTCGTATATAAATTCAACGGAAACTAGTCATTTTGCGGGAAGTAGAGATGTATATGAAGATCATAGATACAAATTTGAATCAGCGATATACGAAGATAATATAAAGTAAGTTTGTTTATTCTTTTACATTTTTATGAATATTGTACTTTATGGCATTTCTAAGTTGGGGATTATTTTCTTTGTTTTTTGAAACCATCGCTTAGGTTTAGTGTGTTTCTGAAGGTAATAGAAGAATTCTCAACATAGGTCAAAATTCAGTTCAACCATCAATTACAGACGTAATAATGGTTTACACTATCTCAACGCAACTCAAAGCAGGAAACGTTTATATGGTGCCATTGAAAAATTGCTGAGCCCTGAAACGTTGATAGTGCAAGATAATTTTAAAGTTAAAGTGGGAAGCAGGAAAGGAGACAATGAATTAAACAACTTGATTGGGAAATATGTCATTGGTTTTCTTAATAACACAGGATTTTGTAATAACAAATGGTTTTGTCTTGTGTATAAATAATTACAGATTATAACAAATACTTACAACATACATCAGTTTCAACACCTGTACGCAGGAAGGTTCCTATATCCTATTAAAAAGTAGATGGAGATTTTCTATAAAAGATGTAAGAATTCACTCAAGTAGTCATTAATGGAGATTATAATTTGAAGTTTAAAATGGGTGAATACTCTTCCTCGCATAGAATGCAGGCTGGAGGACCGGCCTGTAAGTGTTTACAAACGATCATTAGATAGCGCCATTCAGTTTTACTATTACTTTTTTCTGGAAACTTTGAGATTTGTTATTATTAAAACCGTTTAACTCAGAAATGAACGAATTGTTTGCTTACAGTGAGTGTTTTAAAACAACTCGTTTTCTGAATAAATGTAAATTTCAAAATTTCACGTTACAGTTTTTGTTGAATAATTTTTAATGATATTAAGGCCTAATTCAATGACATGTTAATATATATCAAATAAAGCATCCTTAGATATATCGAAGACTGCAGTATATTCGAATTACTTCAGGTATACCTGCAATTTTATACGCTATTCGACACTAGAAAATTCGATACACAATCAAACTATGTGACCATTCTGCATATACGAATATAAAAGTATATAACTAGTGTCTCATGCAGTGTAGTAATTACAATATAATAGATTCTAAATCCGTATTGACGAGGAAATTAAACAAGCAATTTACATATTAGTAAATCGTAAATAACATGAAGTTTATTAATTACAATTTTATGAATACTTGAACACATTTTCATTGTTTTTGAATAGATTAGCTTTTAGGGGGTTTTATGTATTAACCTGCTTGATATATAATACTACCTCCAGTCCAAAATAAATGGCCGTTTTTTGTTAGAAGTATAACGTAACTCTAAAAGTCGTTTGTATGGAACATTAGTAATGACACTCATTCGAATTATACAAGTTTATATTGAAATGATTACTGAGACTTTCCTTCATACCATCAAGGAAAAAGGTCCCATTGGTAGTAGAAGCACATCAGACAAAACATACCAAAACACTGCTAGAGCATATTAGCGCTGCTCAGAATGCATGGAACAATAACTTCTGAGAAACTGGAGAATATTTTCATTACTGTAGAAATGCATGAGATCTATAAATATATATCTATGATGAAATACCTATAAACAACCTCGCCAGATTGGGTTTTTACGTTTCAAACAGCTCGACAAGTACTTGTACGTAATTTGTACTACAACGTAATTTATTAATATCATTGAATAGAGTTAAAACACTAGTTATAATAAATTTGTGTTATTTATGTAAAGTAACATATATTTTTGAGTAGTTATGATAAATATTTGTACTAATTTCTAGAGGACAAGAATTTGTGCTGGTAATAATTTCTTACTAGAATAATTTATCCGTTCTTTAATAAATTAGATAACCATTTTGGAACAAGTAAAATGTTTAAATCGAACACATATTTTGGAACGAAAGTAGTATTGCGTAATAATTATTACGTAATATTATTAATAATAAACTTCTATGCTTTGAAATATGTTCTATTCTTGTCGGTTTTGGTATGTTATAGATTAAAAAGTGAAGATCGAAGTACTTCACCTGAAACAAAAAGTGAAGAGTATGAAACAGTAACCAATGAGAATCGTGCCAATGCGAAACAACACTGTCGCGCCGTTGTACTCACTCACTCGAAATGTTTTGCATTATCCGTTTTCGCTGCACTACATCACTGTGCGTTTATCCACTCGTCCGATGTTCAGTCTGCAATGGATCAATGCGAGGAAACACTTTTTGAAGTTGACGTAACGAATTATATTAAGGTAATGAGATAGATTTAATTTTTACTGGTCAATAGTGGTGATAATTACACAGTTTGCTATATTTATATTTTTCTAAGTAGCTTAATTGATTCTTAGGTATTTTGGGGCGCTGAAGTCGGAAGAAATGCGGGTGGCGGTTTACATAAGCCGAATTGGACAACTGGATCCAGTGCAGCGATTTTGTAATCGCGTAAAAACCTGATTTGAAATACGTCACACGCCTTTGGTACAGAGGTACAGATGAATTTCAAATAAAATTCAATGCACTAGTGCGTAGTGCGGAAATTATACTTGTAATACAGATTGATGTTTTCAGGCCAAGTTAAAGGTATAGTAAAGGGTCTAAACATGCCAAAGGGCTGAATTACTTGCCTTAAAGTTAAATATATGGAACTTGCTTGTCTACAAACACCTTCTTACTAGTTTTGGTGGATGAAGAGACTAGACGAGACATATTTCATTATTGTAAAGAAACATTTAGTTTACTGCACCAATTTTCCTGGACTGCTGACAAATCTAAGGTCGAGTATGAAAAAAGAGAATGGTCACTATTCATTGAGTCTTCAAAAAGAAATTTCTAAGCAGTGCTACTTTACGTTAAAGTACTACATGCGTTACAGTGTTACATGTTTTATGTGCCAATGGGACTATCGAAATAGAGTATAGCATTGGGTAACTGGAACTAGAAATGTGAATCCACGAGTTTGATTAAGCCGAGTAAAATGTTATTTCCACCCCTCCAACAAGCTTGAACTGATGAAGCAATTCGTCAAAGCCTTATCAAAAGAAGAGAAACTCTCTAAATATATTTGCCTTGAGTTTCCATGGTTATAAGCAAAACTCAAAGAGTGCATTTTCGTTGAACGTGATATGAGACAACTTATTAATCAGTGAAATTTTCAGAAGAGAAAATGACAAATTTAGAGAAAGAACAAAGAAGAGGATATACGAAAGCAGCCACTAATTTTTTGGGAAGTAATAGGGACCCAAATAACACTGAATTAAAAATTACATTTTTTAAGCTCTATTGAATTACTTTTCTGAGAACTTACGTGCTATGGTGTACTATGGTAATAATATGGTGAACAGTTTCACTAGGACATAAAGGAGATGGAACAAAGATATCGAGATTGCTGGAATGATCTTGGCTGATTACTACTGGATGTTGCACAGAGGTAATCTAAATTAGATACACTAGAAACAAAGTTTGAGAAGAATGGAAAATCAAGGAAAACGTCATAATAGTTTATGTTAGCAATAGTTTATGTCAATAGTTAACGCCACAATAGTAATAGTTAGTTTATGAGGAGTTACATTATATTTTAATCTTTAGAATGGTTTGGAAAAATGTGGAAAAACAGGAGGATGAGGCCTAAAAATGTTGAACTTAACGCAGTAATTTTATAAAAGCAAATTTTCAAACAAATTTCGCATTATTTACAACATATTATAAACTAAATTCTGCAATTTTTTTATACCGGTTTTTGGGTGCCAAGCACTCTTTCAGCTCTTGCCAAAGAGTAAAACATCTTTTATGAAAATGTGAAAATAAACTAATTGTAATTTAAGATTTATTATTGTTAAATGGATGTTGGTTGTAGATTTCGTTAATTTCTTTCATTTTAATTAGCAGAAAATCTTTACATAACAAAAAATTTGTTATGAGAAAGTTTAAAATGTTTTGTTATTAGAAATCAGCGCCCTGAAATACATAGAAATCAGTAATGTAACCGGAAACTATAGGAAGCCGTAGAATATATTCCAAAAGTTGAAATTCGCAGATTTGTTTTAGTTGATAATTGACAGTTAACATAATATAATATGGTAATTAAACTAATTAATTTTGTTTTATAGACTGTCTGCGGACATTTGCAGTCAAAGAACAAACTCGAAATAAAATACCTAAAACAACCAATGCCTTGTAACGAATTGAAGCCCTTACATCGACTTGCTAAAGAAAAGTTTTTCAAAATTACGAACGAAGCTTTCAATCCAATACCGACCAATAGGGAATATTATTACTGTAGGACTTTAAATTGTGATAAAACTATGCTCAAACGTGGAGATAGTGACGATGAATTTTCTATTCCTCCTTCTGATTTTGATGCAGAATTTAAATCCGATAAGGACGATGCTCATTACAATGTAAAAGACGATGATGAACTGATTAAAAATGCAAGTCCATTATTCTTGCATTATGTATGCACTATAAAATACGATAGTCAAATAAGTAATACATCTGTTCGTGTGTTGCCATGCTGTTTGGGTGAATTGATCGAAACAATTGAGACTGAAGCAGATTTTTTAGATAAATCAAAACTGCAAGTTACGCTTGACATATTGTGCCTTACACTGCCTATGAATGTTCAAAATGTGATTGCCGATTATTGTTCGAAAGGTCTTCGCACCACATCATTTTGTTCCGATGGATTTCCTCCCAGCTGTAGTTCAGCTTCGGATGTCAGTTTTTGTTCAGAGTAATAATTAAGAATGATTGTTTGCAGAACCATATATAAAGTGTTTTTTTTTATTTCAGTTTTAAAGATCATGATCCTTTATTTTACATACCTGAATATCAGAAGCGCGCCATCAGTACGCTTAAAGACGAAGTAAGTTACTTGAAAAATAAATTGCAATATTTTTAGTTTTTTCAGTTTTTTTTTATTTCAGTTATATTTGTTGTTTTTTTTTTGCGTTGAATGAAGTCTAGAGACATGATGCTAAGCGCTCATACTCTGGTCAATCATATGATGTGTTTGGTTATACCCCGTATACGCCAAAACATTTATTTCCTTCTATTTTAATTTTATATTTCTTATATTTTTAATTGTATATTTTATATTTCTTACCAATATCCTTCATTTAGAGTTACTGAGATCTTAGACAAAATATTAAAACTTCCAAATATTTCCTCGACTGGACCAGATGATATCCCAGTTCTATTCCTGAAGAAATGCTGTTTCACCTTATACTCTCCCTATCACTGACATGTTTAATAGATCTCTAGCGGCAGGTCATTTCCCAAGTAAATGGAAACAGAGCTAAAATGGGCTCCAGGCCACCCCTATCCTAAATCCAGCCCTGATTGCGATGTTCCTAATATTCCTGAATGCTAGATTTAAAACATCAAATTAGCAAACATTTTAATATGTAAATCGGTCAGATGAACTGGTC
>WYDF02275443.1:0-17645 GCA_009867245.2 Adranes taylori | reverse complement strand
TCAAAAACTTCAATTTACTGCTATCAACGTACAAATTGGTCATCACATTGGTCAACGTACATTTTTGTCCTTCGAACGTACATTTTAGAACGTACAACCCTATATATTTTAATTTTATTTAAAACTCTTGGCTATCTTCTATTTTTATTTAAAAATAAAATTACCAATTATTTAAAATAAATTAAGGGTAATTTAAAGTTTATTTATATAAAAACATTATAAAACAAGAACAAAATAAAGAAATTTAATAAAAAACAAGTAGCTAAGTCAATTGTGAAAACATTATTATTTGCAGAAGTAATGAAACAAACAAAACCTAATGTAATAAATGCTCAACATGCCGCCCCCCCCCCTTCCCTCTTGCTGCAAACAAAGATTTATTCTGTTTACAAACTCCATCTCCACTCTTATTAATTGTAGAGCTTCTTTGATGCTTCTAAAAGCGTTAATAATCCTTTGCTTCATGTTTTCTGCTGTTATATCCCCATAAGTAGAAATTAGGATATGACCTGGCCGGCCATTTTACAGGACCAGTTGTACCCAGCCATCTCTTGGGAGACGTCTTATTAAGGTAATCTCGTACAATAATAGAATTATGCGGTGGTGCTCCATCATGCTGCAACCACATGTTTTCTCCAATTTCAGGAGGAACATTTGTCAGTAATAGATACCTGTACCTAGTTTGTAAGACACTGCCTACTTAGATGATTTTGAATGTGGAGAAATTCTCCATATTCAAAAAAATGCTGTCCTCTTGTCGGAAAATTCTAGGATTCTCAACTGCATAATAATGAAAATTATGTTTGTTTACGGACTGATGCTTGTGAAAAGTTGCCTCATCAGAAAATAATACATAAAGAAAGAAAGATGGTTTTTCTTCTAACTTTTGACTGGCTCAGTTACAAACTCCTCTTCAGTAAGCTCTTGATGTAACTGAATATGGTAAGGGTGCAATCGATTTTTTTGAAAATTCGTTGAATAGATTTACACCGGTATTTTCACTGATTTTTTTAATTACATTTGGATTTTCTCTAGTTGACAATAGAATGCTTAACTCATTTTCTTCATTTGTTGCCCTTTTAGGTCTCTTAGTGTAACAGGGTTTTAGTGTAACATACATTTCCAGTCTCTATAAATCTTGTCATTAGTTTCTCGAAAACTCTCTTTTCCGGATGTCTCCTTTCTGGATATTTTTCCCTATAAATTCTACTCACCAAGAACGGGTTCCTTTCGGATGCACCCAATATATAAATCATATCTACTAATTCAGTTTTTGAATAATTCATTTTTTACGCACAACAAACAATCTTAACTGCCCTTTTGACAATTTAATCTGACAACTCGCATTCTTCCTTTCTTAATTTCATTTGTTTTTTTTTTAATTTAATCGCTAACTTGATTAATATCTTATTATGCATATGTATAACATTGCAATTTTAAGTTTTCTTGTTTATCGTAAAAACCGCTAAAGATAGGTAAAGGGATATTACATATGGATCGAGAAAAAAATTAATTTTACAGTACTTGCTGTAAAAATATACAGGGTGGTCCATTTAAGAAAATGGAGAAAAATCACTTCAAAGTCGGCAAAGTTGATTCTTTTATACTGACCACCCTGTATATCTGATAATAAGAAAAAGGCACAGGTATTATTTTCTGACCTTAACCAATCGGCACAACAAATTTTATTTATGAATCTCGAAGCATTTGGAGACAACGACGTTTTAATTTACAATATGAAATTCACAATTTTTTGACAGAAACAATGAGAACCGCTTAGCAGATTACTTTGATACTTCTACAAATGCTAGAGGATAGCCAAAAGTTTTAAATTAATTTAAAATATATAGGGTATTCCATTTAAAAAAAGTAAACTTTTTCATGTTACACTTTTTGAAACACCCTGTATACCTGAAAATATTCTATTACATGGAAGATTAAAATACTTGGAACAAAGCTCGTAACATACGTATCTAATCTATTCAACTTGTGAAACTAAAACATTCTCTATGTGTTTATTGTTTTTATCGGACTTTACGTTGGTTTCAAAGAGCAACACGTGACCACAGGATTATCATTTTAGTTGCTAATGCCACTTTTAGATGCTAAAGCCACTTAACTAGTCACTAGGTTTGTTTAATGTTCCTATCTACTACTTCTCGGCTAAGCCCTTGTACAAATAATATTTTTGGACAGGAGTTCCTAGTAAATGTTGCGGTATAATTATTTTACCATTTGAAAAGGAATAGTTACTCTTTACAAGCTTGGATTATACGTTTTTGTTAATTCATTAAAATGTTTGATGCATATTATTACTCAGTAATCATTAAATGTACTCTTATTTTTATATTAATATTTTAATAGTAAAAATGACAACGGATTTTTAATTTTACATAAACCATTATTATATATTATCTTAAAATTCATAGTTATTAAGTATCATACTTACAACTAGCTAATTTTATTCATTTTTATGTGAAATCAATGAATATGATGTTTACAATATTTAA
This sequence comes from Adranes taylori, assembly GCA_009867245.2. Taxonomy (NCBI): domain Eukaryota; kingdom Metazoa; phylum Arthropoda; class Insecta; order Coleoptera; family Staphylinidae; genus Adranes; species Adranes taylori. Next base: position 15,135 of record WYDF02275443.1, on the reverse strand, counting down.
GTATGTAGTTATTTTCTTGTAAAAGAGGTATATATTTAATGATAGAGGGAAATATAATCAATCAAAAAATCTTTATTGGCATAATAATATAACAAAAATCTTGCAACATTATATAAACTAACATTACAAAAAAAAATCAAAAAAACAAACAACAAAAAAATCAATATTGATCCTAAATCCTCTCTTAGATGGAATAAGGAATCAGTAAGACCCCTTTTTCAAAGGGAGATCCAGTTCTAAAATTTGTTGGCTCCACGCCTGTCCTGGATGAGGCGTCTATCCTAATTAAAATAGACGCCAGAGATCCAATCCTAAATCTCGGATAAAAAAGGAAGGAAGTGCATACCAACAAAGATCACAAATAAGCTAATTACTGCATATGATATGACAAGAGTGACTGTAGCATTATGCAGGTATCGTACAAAATATAATAACAAAAAATATCATTTACAGCATATAAGGTAAAGTCTTAACCCTTTCAATACGACTTTTTTTATCTTAGATTTGTAATTAGACAATCGCAAATCGACAATCGAAAATTAAAAAAAATATCTTCTATATTTTTTTGAAAAAAAGGTTGGGATACCTACGTCCCTGCAGTGGAAAACTATGGGATCTATTTGTCGCAACAGTACAAACAGTAATTACAAATGTATGAAGACAAAATTTATTTATTTTTATAACACATACATACAATAAGTCTACTTATGTTAGTTACAAAAATAATACAATTTTTTTATGTGTGATAAGGTGTGAAGCAATGCACACATAAAGCAACTTCACATTTTTTACAAACAAATTTCTTGCGCTTTCTACCATTTGAGATGCACATGGAACACATCTGTTCCTGCCATATTTTTTGATGGGTAGATGATCGCCAAGATTAGTACAAAATTTCACTTTCTTAGAAACTCTGCCTTGTCTTCTTGTTCGTTTAGAAGAAGATTTTGATCTTCCCTCATCAATGAGGCCTTCTGATAGGTTTATAGTAAAATCAATAAAACTTAGTTTTTTATAAATCACGTCCTGATAAACAATATACGCATCATCAAAAGCTTGAAAAAATTGTTCTCCACCATTAAGTACTTTTTCTATTCAAACCCTATAATGAAACCATTTGATCGTTGTGATCCACCCCTCCGATATAAGTATTGTAAAATATGACTGCCTCAAGATAGTCACTTTATTACAAACTTCCGTCTTTCATTTTTCTATTGATCTTACCTATTGTTGGTTGATGACTGGCGCTCATAGGAAGTACTTCTTTAGTATCTTTCCATCTTATGGCCAGCACACCTTCATTATAGTCTATCATTTCACACTGGCCGCGTTCTGTTAGTTTTCACTCGAACTTTGGCGTATTTTTTCTGGTAGAGATAAAAGTTCCGATGCAAAGAAATTTGATGGAATCCAAAAGATTTGTTGACGTAAAACAGCGATCGAAACATAATGACACATTTGAATTTGTTATGGATTCCGCAAGCTTCAAAACTACCATTTCACCTACCTTCAACTGCGTTCGCTATAAAATTTGTATCATAGACGTATCCTGTTTTTGCGTCGCAACGTGTCCATAGTTTGATGCGAAGAGAGGTACTGTTTGAGACTTGACCTTCCTTTAAATTTAGTCATAGATTCATCTATGGAGTAAACAGTGCTGTCCTCTCTACAATTTAGAAAGGTTTTCTTCAAGCATGATAATACATCTTCACTGTTGTAGATTTTTTAACAAACAAATTCTGCTGGTTTCTCAGGCAAATTGAAGTAAAGTTTTGACATTAGTATAGTAAACCGATCCCTAGAAATTGCATCTGAGATTGCTGAATTGCATCTAATCAGTATGGAACCGAGCCTAATATCTATTTCCCCCTGTGAAGTTTTCTATGCATTCTTCTTCTTTTCTTTCTCAAGTAATTCAAGGCGTAGATTTGTATAATGACTTATTTGCATTATTAGACTTTTTGGAAGCCTAAAAAACAATCAAATATTGTTGAACCTCAACTCAAATGATGTGTTACTTTTGATATTTCTTCTCGTGGTATGTTATATTTTGGCACAAAGTTGTACATATTTCTAAACCAAACAATATTTGACAGATGCTGTTGCTGAACTGGAGGAAAAACATTACCATTGCTGTTTCCCTATTTGCTCTCATCGTTTTCGTTTTCTATTCGATCTCTTTCATATTTTCAATATTTTTATCAATATTTTTATCCGAGTGCCTTCATCCGTTGTGTTGTATGATGAAGGGTATTTGTAATCCTGATCATTACTATCATCACTGTGATGGTACTTATCTTCGCCTGACAAGTCGGACAAGTTTTCAACGATTTCAGCTAGTTCTTTTTCTGATAACGTCCGTTGGCTCATACTGCAATAAATTAGTATGTTTAGTAATTTTAGTACTGCTGGGATAAGTAAATCCCACAATAAAATACTGTTGGGGCTATATTTATTTCTCAGATACCATGACCAACATCTATAAATGTTTATAAATTAGTTACAAAAGTAATGATAGACCCACATACCTGTAAGCAGAAGTATTGACAATTAATAAAAAAATAGGTAAAAATCACGATTATGGACTAAAACATCTACAAGTTACAACCAGGTATAACTTGAAATGTCAGCTGTAAAGGAGGCACGTGTTCCCAGTGGAAAGTAATGCCATCTACATAGAGAGCAACGCTAGAACTACTACTACATCCCATTCCAATATATTTTAAATCAACATATTTCGCTACAGTACTCTTTAAACATTTCTTGGGACTTATATATATCCCCGCATTAATGAAAGGGTTAACAATGATGAAGCTAATTGCAGCATATGATATGACAACTTGACTATTATTATGCGTGTATCATACAAAATATAATAAAAGTATTACTCACAAAATAATGGCTAAGGTGTAGGACAGTATTTACACGATACATAATTACGCTGTTTCCCTGTACTCTACCTGTCGCATACTACCCCGTAAAATCAATTTCTACCCATAAATGCCCCATATAATCACAAGTAACATACTTGAATAATCTCAACCCCTGTTAATTCCTTTCATATATCACAGTTAAGTCGCTCCACGGCACACATTAAAATAGGTGGTTATAATAATAGCATACACCTGTCAGGAAACTTCTCTCGGTTACATAATAAGTAAAATACTACATATAACAATTAAGTGTCCGGCAGTTATAGAACTAATTTATAGACTATAAAACGAAATTAAATATGTATAATGTTAGACATCTACGCGATTGCTAACATATCTAAATACTACCCCCCCACCCCTCCGCCCATACCCCCTTAATGAAATCTTTATCATCACTGATATCCCTAACAATCTCTAAAATCCGTATACACCCCTCCCTTAATTACATTATTGAGCAACCCAAAGGCACTTAATTAAATAACTCTAATTAAATTCTATGATGAGCAAATAAGAGTCAATTAATTACAAATTCAAATCCACTAATTAAATCATTAATTTCTTATGCGTGAGGTGCTATATAAAGAATGCACTAATAAAAGAAAATTTTATGAGACACTTGATTAAACGTCAATTCCAGTGCCTAATTCCGGTTCATGCCACAGATGTTACGACAGATACCGCGAGACTTCTCGGAACCGCCGAATGCCTTCCTGTCACCGACTCTCAGCAATCCAGAGCACTCCTCCCTTGAAGCTGCTCCAGTATTTACTCCGGCCTCAAAGCAGACGAAACGCCAATAACGAGTAGAATATGTAAAAACCATCAATTACGCTACGTCATCTTCTAACCCACGATCTAGTAATAACGAAATTCTAACTGGCCAACGGCTAGTTGATTAGGTCCTGGGAGCCTGCCTATAAAAATCACAAAAACGTGTTCGACGCCATCTTAACTACCAGAATTTTATTAATCTTACCCGATCGAGCACCAAACTCCGACATCCTCCACTGAACTTAATAGAAAAGTCACTTAGAATTACCCCATTGTTGTAAAGTACTACTATTTGTTTCACACAGACATGTTTGATTTCCCCAAATTGACATTCGATGCACCCTTTCAACCATTTCTACCATTTCTTCTCACTGACTTTCCGAGTTCTTTCATCCTCATCCATAGTTTCTCTCTTACTATGTTGTCAAATGCCGCTTGTAAATCCAAAAACATCAGACGTAATTTCTTTCCCGTACACAACTCTTGATTCATCAGGTAATTTATGTTTATCAAATTTTCAGTTGTGTCTCATCTGTTTATAAACCCAATTTTGCGCTTTTAACAAGACCCTATTCTCGCTCAAATATTTCACAATCCTTTTATTCATTACTCCTCCAAATAACCTATATACTCCATTCATTATTTTAACCTCCCTATTCGTTCTATTTGCTCTCTTATATATCGGATTTATTTCACTTTCTTTCCATCCCTCTGGCAAACTCTTCCTCCCATTCCAAATTTCTTTAAAACCTAATGTTTCAATCTCTTATCCAGATATCCTCAAACTTTACTTGGAATTCCATCATGGCTTGCCGCACTTCTTTTGTCCATTCTCGTTATTTCCAGTAAAACTTCATTTTTATTTATATCCTCTTCATTCTCGTCCATGTCATTGTCACTCATCCTGCATCCTTCTCCTCTTTCCCTTTTCTCCTCCTCCTCATCCTTTCTTTTTCCTCCCTGCTATCGCCTCCCTCCTATCGCACATCTCCTTTTTCTTCTTATTGTTTGGAGAGAAATATTATATTGTTCGTATTTTTATTACAATTTTGTTTTTGTTACAAAGGTTGTCACCACTGAGCAAGCCCTATAGTTTATATTGCGTATTTTTTCAACATGCCTCAACCATAATTTTTTCTAATTAACGCGTATGTCCAACAAACAAAATTTTGATAAATCTAAATACATTAGGCAGACTTGAAAGCTGAATATTTATAGTTTTTTAATGTTCCCACCGATTTAAATTAAATCCAAATAGAAAAGAGTTTAGACAGATAGAAGTAAGGTAAGTCATCAATCTTTCGTGAAATGGAAATAGATTCTTTGCCTTCGCCAATAAATAAATACTACTGGTGAATCCCAATTGTCCTCACCTGATGCTTATACTAAGAGACCAATGTCGAAAACCCAACGACGTCGAGACCGATTGGTTTAACAACTGACGCGCAGCGCACATAAAGCACACATTTTCGCAATTTCCAATTATTTTCTTTGGCGACTGAATCGGCCACGACAGGTGTGTGCCCTCTGCTCTGCCCCGCCATCTTACGTAAACCATTCCCACCTTAATCACTCATTGTCACGCTTGTTTGTCTTCTTCTCATTCTCCTTGTTCGTCTTGTTTAACGTTACGCCTAAGGCTACCGTCTAATTTTATATCTTCCTTTGTTGGGTTTTCTTTGGCAAAATAAATTCGCTTGAAACTAATTGTCAAAGAAAAATAATCTGAAATTTAACTCGTTTTATGTTATAAAAACATATTCTAACTGAGATGGCTTCTACTGAAATATAAATATAGCAAATGTTAGTTTGTTCGCGTATATTATTTTAATCATGTCTTTAAAGCTTTTCTGTTTTTAAGAGAAACGTTACTTATATTATATTTTTATCTTTTACGAAGATTGTTTGGTAACTATGTGGTCTAACAAAGAAATGGCGCTAATTTGTAGGAATCTTCTTATCATTCTGTAGAATTATTCTTTAACAGATTAAATATGACAGTACAGACCGATCTGTCAAGTAATCTATTTTTGACACTACTCCAAAGTGAACGTCTTGTGTGGTTTTGTAAACAATGGAAAAAACTGAGTTGAAAGCAGTGATAACGTACTTTCATTTGAAAGGCATTTGAAACACCAACCGAAATCAAAGCAGAGCTGGAAACAACATTATTGGAATCCACTTCGTTTTCAATTGTTAAAAACTGGATTGCCGAATTTAAGTGTGATCGTAGAAGCACAAATGATCAACCCTGTAGTAGACGTCCAAACACTGTTACTGCCCCGGATATGATTGAAAATGTCCACCGTATCATCTTTGATGACCGTCGAGTAAAAGTGCTCGGGAGAGCAGACATAGTGTGTATCTCAAATGACAGTGTGCATAGAATTTTAACTGAAGAATTGGAAATGAAAAAATATTCGGCGCATTGGGTACCGCGGTTGCTCACACCGGAGCAAAAACTGAATCGTTTGAGTGTTTTTCGCTACCTTTTGGCACGTTTTTGCCGCAATCCGAAGGACTTTTTACGCCGTTTCATAAGAGTCGATGAAACCTGAGTCCACTTACACTCCCGAAACCAAAGAACAGTCCCAACAATGGATACACAAAACTTCTCCGCCACCAACGAAGGCAGAGACAGTTTTGTCAGCAGGAAAGGTTTTGGCAACTGTGTTTTGGGATTCTGATCGAATTATTTTGGTCGCCTACTTAGAAAAGGGAATCACAATAAATGGCGAGCCAATTTGTTGCAACAATTAAGCTACAAAATCAAAGAGAAACGGCCTCATGTGGGAAAGAAGAAAGTGCATTTCCATCAGGATAACGCATCTGCGCACAAGTCTACGATTGCAATCGCCAACATTTATGGTAACAAATTGGATTGGATACTGAATACTGAAGAAAACTCAGAGGTACCTGCTCAATATAAAGGAAGGTTTACTAGGTAAATTAATTCTGTGAATAGGAAGCAATGTTATCTTAGCTACATGTAGTATTATGAAGCAATACTGTCGTTAGTCAGGGGACAGACTAACGCATGTACTAAGTTACTAAGCATTGGTTCTTAACCTGTACATATGTTGTCTGTGTTGCAATTGTGGCTGTGTTAGAGTTTAGTTTAAATGCTGTATTTCAGTGAAATCATTTAGTATTTGGAACGTTTAGCTAAATATGTGGTACATAGATTCACCCATAACTGCCGTTTTGTTTGATAACATTTTAATGCCAGTTAATTGGGACTCGTTATGAGTTGAAATCGTTGTGTTTACATTGTTGATTCAAAAGATAGAGCGTTTACCTGTTATTTATATAGCGACTGCAATTGTAGGTTGCTTAATTGTGCGATTTAATCATTTTCTTTGCGTAAATTACAAACATAAATTAATTATTTCTTGAAGCATTTAATGTACAGTTGGATAAACAAATAGTGAGATTAGCTAATCATATTTCGATATTTCGTAGTGACAGTAGTGACAGATTACGTGTTGGTCGGTGACATTCGTGTGTATTGACGGATCATATATGTAATATTCTAGAGTCCTACGTCGTTTTCGGGTGTGTTGTATCAAAACGTTGAGTTTGTAGAATCCAGAGTGCTCTTGGACCTACTGTTATTGCCAAGACATTTTGTCTATTGGTGTAAGGGGTTTAATTGATTTTCCTTTCGGTTCGGAGTTAGTCGTAAATCCGATTAGTTGCTGGATTTCGTCAGCGTTAGCTGCTGCTGGATTTCGTAAAAGTAGTTGGTTAGGACATTGGTGGGAAAAGTAGAAGGACTTTCTGGCTTGGTACACGTGGCGCTTGTTGGGTGCCGTCATATTGGAGTTCAGCAAATAGCCGTGCATCCTAGTCTCGGATGTCCGCGTTGACGACAAGATAAAGAAACTGTTGGAGACTTCCCAAGTGGAGTTCTCTTCCAGCCAGCCGTCCGCCTCAGCGTGGAATCATTGGTCGACAAGTATCTTTTTGCTTAACCAGATAATTGTCTTTTTGCTTAATGTTTTTGTGCCTCAAGCGAGGGTTATTCAGTCAATGTATATTGTTTTTATTATTTTAATTAAGTATTTTGATTTTGGGATTTATTGATGGGGATACCGTTAAATTTGGACCTGTTTGTAGTAAACTCGCTTTAAATTAAAATCTTGTATTATTTAGGTCATAGTACCTGCTAACGGATTGAGATTCATTGTATTGTGAACTGTAAAGCCCATGAAAGCTTCTTAGGTGTTATGTTTTATGTTAGTGGCACCATTTATCATTTTATTGTGTTAAATGTTTATTGAATTTATGAAATTTATATTGTTGGAAATATTGGGTTTTTGTGAAGAAATTGTACCACCCTATTGGGAATTAGTACTTCGGTTATTGTGTACATATTAGACTGAGGCCAATCTGTAGAGTGTACATAAGCATTATATAAAATTCATTTCGGCTAGCCATTAGAGTATTGGGTTCAATATTGCAAGTGCACTATACCCCCAGAGGTTTTATTTGATATAAATTGTACTACCATACAGCAACCGTCATACACCGTTAAGTTAGATACCGTTCAGGCGGAGAACCGCATGAATATCAGATAATTAAATAGACCTTATTTAGTGCTTCATTGTATATAAATTTATACCTTTGCAATGAACCATTCATTATATTGGCATAAATAGTATTCAAATATTCCTGCGTACTATTCTTTGTTTTATATAATTAAATTATCGTTAAACTTAATTGTTAGTTAGCTTAAATTTTACAAGGTTCTTGTCATTAACATTTCATTATCAACTGTTATAACCTATAACCTTTTTCACATGTTGCTGCATCCTATTATCTATATTCTTCGTAAATTCATGATGAATTGTTATGTTACTTAAAATTTTAATAAAGTGGTGTTATAATTATTGTTAATTGTGGTTATTTATTTTGTGTACACTCCCGACCCTATTTTTTATCCGAGATTAGGTACTATCTCTGGCGCCCATCTAAAACTTGGACAGACGCTTCCTCCTTAGAAGAATTTGGAACCTAATATCCAGACATCCTTCCGATTCCAGGCGGAATAACAACTTTCCGTGAGGGTCACTGTTGTTCCCCAGAGAAACACGTTATATCATCTAATTGACTGCATTCGATGCCGTGTGACAAAAATTCGCACATATAATGCGTACTGGTGTGTACATATGTACATATTCCTTTAATATATAAATGAAACAAACAATTGCGGGAATCCCCTAAATATGAAAAACTAAAAACGCATATGTAATACATAAACCAAAAATAAAAATCATTTTAGTTAAGCATAATACGCTGGTACATATGTATAGGGGCTTACTCGGGTCGATTTTTTTTAACTGAATAATTTTTAAATATTTAAAAATGTCCGTTAATAGTGAAAGAGCAAAAAATGAAAGAAATGTCATTAACTTGGAACTGAAACATAAAATTTAAAACAACATGAAATTGGTAAAAAAGTAAAAGATATAGCTCAGATCTAAAATTATCTCATTCGACAATATCCACTATTTAAAAAAATTAGATTCGTATTGAAGAAGCAGTTAAGGAATCGGTTTCTTTTCTTCTCTCATCGTAGGTCTTCTCTGGCATTTTTTTCAAAATAATCCTGATTCATTAGCATTGAAAATCTGAACAAGAGTATAGGAATTGTTGGTAACAATTTCAGCTAATTTTGTTGGAAGTCTTTGCTGCATCTACATCGCCAGATACCAATTCACCTTTTATGTTTAAACTACGTAAAGAGTGTCTTGATTTGAATCTTTCGAAGCAATCATGAATTGCTATGAATTTCTGCTGTTTTTTCCGATAATGAAGTAACTGCTCTTTTATTTATTCCTAAATCCGCAAAGCTTTATTTATACTAGCGTTGGCATCAATTGACATCCCTTTTTGAGTTTGGCCCTGTACCCAAATATTTAATGCCTTCTCCATGTTTTCCGTTAATATATCTCTGACTTATGCTCGTACTAGTACCAGCTGCTATATACTTTTTAATTCAGTTTTATTTATTTTTTTCTTTGTCTTATAGCTTCATTCATGCTATATACTTGGGATACCGACTCGATCCAGCCCAAAAAGAGTACATTACTTTTAAAAAAATGTCACATATTTTATATAGCAAGAGTATTATGCTATAACCCTTGATAACCCTACATATATAATCTAGTTGCTCTTTCACCATTTCGTAAACGATCTAAAATTTTTATTTTGGTTGCTAAAGATGTAACGTTTTTTACTTTTCCTAATTTTTAATTTCTTTTTATATAATAAACCTACAAATACTACTCAAAATATAAAATTTGTAATTAAAAATAATGTAATCGATTATTACTTACGAATATGAAAAATTAAAATTTTCTGGTCTAATGCAACAATTGCAACTTTGTGCTTATGGGGGAATCCCTTATATTGGTGCTAACGCGTAATTTGTAGGTGTGAATATACTGATGCACAATTGAAGCAGATTTATAGAAAGCACAGCCACACTTTTTACATACGAATGTTTACCGGTTTACGACGGTCTTATAACAAAAACATATCTCCCTACACATTCAAAACTTGCGTGACCCATGTTCGATGCAGGAATCATTTGATAGATTGAAATATAACTGCCACCTAGTGCCATAAATATCAACTATAATTTGCAATTAGAATATAGATCGGAGTTACAGATGGTTCCTTTTGATCATAACCTGTTTATTTTCACATTTATTTTTAATTTAATTTTTTTAACGGTGGTAAAGCGAAAACGTGTACAAATGTACCGATGTAATAAAATATATTTTGCCTTTGAAAATTTACTATTGAATAAATAAAAAACATTGTTCATTACAATATTGTTTTTTTTATTTATTTAATTTATATTATTTATGAAAATTGTTTAATTACAAATTGTAATTAAAATATATAATTATTTATATTCATAATTAATGTTCAAAATCGTCATATTTAACATTAACTAGATTTAAAAAAAAACCCTCGTACAACAGATAATATTTCATACGTATTTTAAATTATAATGCCCTAATTAAATTTAATATAAATTAATTATATACGCAAAAGCATTTGGCACCCTTACTTCTTGTTAGCAATTGTTCCGTCTCTTTTGTGCTCAGCGAGCATCTTAACGCACGTGTCCGTTGCCGTTCATTTTCGTTCATTGGACCGCTAAGCAACTGTTGCAATCTCTACAGATTTTAAACTCTCTGCATTGTAGTTATGTTCCATATCCTCTTCCCATTACTTCAGCATTACAATACTTGGTTCCATTTCCCAGTTGCGATTCCCAGTTTATTCCCTTAGTGATTTAAATTTAGCATCTGGCTGTCTTCCATGCTTTGAACGAATCAAGTTTGAAACTATTGCTAATAATTTTGTTGTAATATAAGGTTACCTATGTTAGATATTACTAGTCAATACCAAGACGGTGCTCAAACTTTAAAAATATTTTAATCAAAATGAGCAGTCCGAAAAGCAAAGAAATAACATTTTTGCTCACTAACTCTGATTACGAGGTTACAAGCATTTCTTTATTCAAGTTCTATAACCAGCGCTATAAAAATATTCAGATTTTCATAACAAACGATTAAAAAAACTGTGGACTGTATCATATATACTGGAAGTCAAAAATGTTACTATGTAATGGAAAAAGCGCAATCAGTTTAATTTTGTTCATTTTACTTTAAAACTCTACTACTAAATTCAGTTAACCCAATAGTTTTTAGCATAGCAATCGATTAGCATAGAACCGCACAGCTTTGACTTTGTGTCAAACGCGTACTTTGCATACCTTTGGATTTAATATTGTTATGTTTATTTTTAGACGTAACTTATTAGCTGGTTGAAATAGATACAAATGGAATCAGACCCATACAAATCTTAAACCAGGAACGATATGAAACCAGGATCGACGAGAAAAACATCAACAAGCAGGAAAATAAACCGTTCGCCCGAATCATCGACACCCACGCGAGAGCAGATAGAAAAGTACGAGTGTTGATAGTCCAGAAAGGAGGAGGAGCGAAGAGGCGAAGAACTAATACTCTTCGCCTCTTCGCAATCCTGAACATGATGGGAATTTTAGAATGCCATATGGGAATTTTAGCATCCAATACCCACAGAATGAGGTGTATAGGTCTAAGGAGAATATCTGGGAGTGGCTTAGGCAAGCAGAGGCGTTCAGCGCCTAGGAGTAGAATACTCGAAGGCCCGTTTCAGTGTAGACAAAACCATTATAACTCCAGGAGTTCAAGGAAAAATGCATAAAAGCCAGAGAGGCGTCGCGGACGCACATTGCTCAGAACTCAATCAGCAGTTACAGGAGAAACAAAAGAACATTGAAACCTTTGAGCATCGGTTGAACCCTCGTAGAAGGGAATGGGGTATATTAAGAAACCTACTCACTTCAGTCTTCGGGGTGAATAACGAGGTGTATCAAGACATAGATGAATTAGATCGCAACGAGCAGAGATTGATGAACAATCTGATTTGTGATGAGAAATGAACAATGAAACATCATGTTCTCAACCATAGCCTCCTTAAATGGAACCGAGGAGCAAATCACCAGTAAATTGGAGAAGCTCCGGGGAAGCTAAATCAAGGTTTAATCACATTGCACGTCACGACCATATAAAAATTAGTGAAATAAACATTCATCTGCTGAACGCTTAACGAATCATAACAGAGAGTTTGGTAGAAGAAATGTGTCACCATTATTAAGGGTTAGTCGCCGTTGTGTACAAGAATGGGAACATATTTAAGTTCGTATAACCAGCCGAGGTTCACAAGCGCATAATAGAGGCAAACGCTCTACTATCACCAACGTTGAAAATCTTGAACAAAGCCAGATCCAGCCAAGCAATCTCCAGAGGAACGGAAATAAAACCACAGTCTACAGTTACTTCCCTTACATGGACGTCACACCGTTCAAACTCACCAATGTCACGCCAATTCCGGGGAAGGTGGGAAACAATTCATGTCATGTTGTGGAACCCACCAAACCAGTATACCAGTCAACTACAACATCCAAAATATTTTCAGCTAAGGCACGCACAATTGCACGAGAGTTGGATCATCGCAGCGACCAACGGCAATCTGGAGATTAGGCACAAATCAGAATTGCGTCATTGGCGTTAGTTACAGAGCTCTGCGGCAGACGCGATGTCGGATGAAACCATATACCCTCACATCAACGGCCTGGAAGAAGATAATGACAATTAATACTTGGATGTTCAGCACCAAGTAACTCAAAGTCGTGCTAATCATCTGTATTGATTCACAACACAACATCATGTTCACAAAATCTGTAATGAGAACAAGTAATGATTGACAACACACGAATCATAGAGATAGAAAATGAATGCCAGATCCAAACAAGTACATCGATCATTCGTCCATAGCTACATGTCAACATTCCCGTCATCAACAACTTCGGGATTCAGTTAAGCAACATTTCTCTTCATCAAGCCAGGAAGCATCCCATGAAGTGATAGGTGATAAAAAGCAGGGAAGGAGGAACTGAACCAGACATACAAGAAATCAATTTGGCACCACGTCAAGACTCACCAATCACCACTAACCGGCGCATGGATCATCATCGAAGTAATGGATGGAGGATTTCTCATCACCACGGTTAGAAAGGTTCCAAGGACGAAGGACGTGTCGAGGCCTTAGAATCATCGAGAGACAAGAAGTTCCGGTCAGAAATCGATAGATAGAGCTCCAACTCCTCCATTCTGAGACGATAGTATGTCCAAGTCATCGACTGTGGAAACTGTTCAAGAAGCATTTTTTGAGTTATTATAATTTTATTTATTGGAATATATTATTTTGAGATATCTTCCGATGTAGGGCGTATATTTATATAAATAGATTGTTTACATAATTATTTCAAAATTCCAACAAATAAAAGATTGCCCTATTTCCACACAAAAAGTAGTCTTAACGCAAGCAAAGCTAAGATAGCTATTATAATTGCTTCCTATTAAGTGTATATGTATTATTATCAAAACAATATCACATTACATAGCATTACATTTAATATGATTGAACTAGTTCAAACTAAAATGCATTCATTTAACTTTATAAAATGCATCAGCAAAATACTTACCTAATTGTTCGACAATATCTACTGTATAAATGTTAACAGATGTACAAATTATTAATTTGTTTACAATTGGATAAGAATTATATTCATATATAAGAAAATTTATACAATAAATTGATACTTTAGTTTAAAACGTATTGCTGGTAGTTTCATTTATTAACGCCCGCGATTTCTAGACGATTTCAAGCAAGTATATTGTAGCATCACTAACTCAGATTTGTTCAATAGGATCCTTTAACAGTTTTGATTTTACATTATTAGTTGCATTGTTAATGAACATTTAACCCATCACACATACACGGATTTTACCTAACATTACGATATCATAGTCTTCTTCAAAGAATGTTAGCAACTGGTAGAAATAGCTATATCGGAAAAGCTTGTCCAGATTAGTCCATTTTGGTTAAAAGACTTTGCTCCTTTTAGTTACATTTCTTTAGAAACATTTGAGTTGCAATTGTTCCACTAGATGGCCTTCTACAAATTTAATCAACATATTTTCCATCAAGAGGTAAAATGATTTTAAAAGTTTTCTTTGTCTGCAACTTACTAAAAAAATATATATCTCTTCGCTTTGAGAGGTTATTTATTTCATACGCTGTATGATACGCCTCGATACGTTGTTCATTTACCGATCTATATATGCAAATGACATATGTTCAAAATTCCGCTAATTTCAGATATAATCAGAATCTTGTAATAGATTTTCTTTTGTATTATATGAAAGCTCATATTACTATCATTGTTCACAGTGTTCTTTTCTGAGTCGGTACGTAGATCATTTCAGAAGATCATTTCTTTTTCAAAATAATTTCTTTTACTAACAGAGTTTTATCAAAGAGAATAATCGTACATTTCAGCATAAAAGAGAATTGAAATTCGCTAAATATTGGTTTACTAGAGATATTGCAAAAATACGATACTAAAAGCGGAAATTGTATTCTTTTCATAAGGAGTTACTTTAAATTAGAAATAATTATGATTCGGAAAATGTAGGTGATGATACCGATTATTTGCAAATACATATTTACGACACCTATCCATGTTACTTTAATATTTTATATACAATGATGCAGCAACATCTTTTCTCAGTGAATTTGCATGTTCGTACTTATCGGCGTTTAACACTTTAATGTTCTACCAGTTTAATTACTGAACAAATATAAGCTAGTGATGGTGTAATATGCTTGTTGGCTAGAGGAAAGCAGCGTTTAAGATGCCGTACTGAAATTATCAAGTACTTGACAAATGCTGGATTACTTGAAATCGCGGGTGTTATTACATCAAACTACCAGCAATACGTTCTAAGTTAAAGTAAAT
>WYDF02275421.1:0-17646 GCA_009867245.2 Adranes taylori | reverse complement strand
TATATAACCAATCGAACAAGGTCTCGACTTTTATAACTATCAACTTTATAACTATCAGAATTGGAGAGCGAATAAGAGATGTAAGATCGACAAGATTGGAGAAGGCTGAAAGGAATTTGTGCTATATATGAAGATAATTTCAATTTTCATAATTGTTTAGTTGTTGAAAAATAGTTACAGAACAGTTGTTGAAAATGCAAGGTTGCACGATGGAATCACAAGTGTTACTACCTTATTTACCAGTGCATGGGCAACAAAATTCAACTATTCGTCAACGTTTTTTTGAAAATGTATATTTGCTAGAAGCATTGATATATGAAAAAAAAAGTGGCAATACTAAACGAATAGCGTCTGTTAGGTGAGACTGAATTTGTTCTCAACAAGACCGAAACGGTGAAAATCTCTACGGGAACTCGCGGTTTATTGCCGGTAGTTAAATTAACGTCGTTGTTTTCGAAAGCTATTAAAAACATTTCGTTTCTACAACCAGAGTGGTACGGATTCAGGCATTTCTACAAGGAAATTGAACAATACCTAAGTAAGAAATCAAATGTAAAACCAGTATAGAGGATATAAATGTCCAAATTGTATAAAACCGCTAATGCGGAAAAGTCAAAATGATGCTGAAAAATCTGATGTAATTAAAGTCTTTAGTGTTGCAACATACACCTTACCATTATGTTGGCAAAAGTAAAATCTATAAAAATTGATAATTGCGGAATTTTATTGGGTTGAATTTTAAATTATTTTTAGTATTAAATGAGCTGACTCGATTACTCTAAACATCCACTGTACTTAGTTATCCCGTAAAGGTTGAACAAGATGTGTATGCAATACGAAATCTCCATTTGCCGATGGAAATACTAGCAGCTTGCACTTCGTAATCGGTAGAAGTATTTAAATACACGCATTACTGATTTTTTTTTATTAGAGCTTCATTGACTCAAGTAACATGTACGTGTTTGTAAAAACTAAAATTCTTGTGACTTTATTAAACCAACCATGCTATCGGCAGTTGCATTAAATGTGCTTCTATTAGCTACAATCTTTCAAAATTCTCGATATGTTTATCAGCCAGCAATAGTGGCAAAATGTTTTGCAGGGAATGATTATGGAAATGAAATACTTAAAGAGCAGTATATGGAAATGAAGGCTACGCTTTTAGAATCACTATTTACGGACAATCAGAACACATCATCAACAACATATGACTATTACTGCGTATTGCTACTAGATGAAATTAAAATAACAACACATGAACCACCTTTTCTTCATGTCAAAATTATGTTTAAGCTAAGTTCTAGGCGCATTGAAACTCTGATCATCAAACATGATTGGATACCTGTTCCAATACATGCCCATTACAAGTTGCAGGTTTGTGGATATGAGAAACATTTGTACATGGCTTTAGCAATATTGCTGTCAATTTGTACAATTTTAATTAATTTAATTATACAAGTTGTGTTTACTTATTACCACGTGTAAGCAAATTGAGATACTAGTAAATTACCTTTTTTTAGTAGCGTTAAGTGGGGTTGAAAAAAAAATAAGGCTCAAAATGATTTATTAACAGATATCTATATTGCAAATTTAATATTATAATCCATTGTCCGGCCCTATCCAACTGTTGTGGGATATATATCCTTTACTTTACCTTTACGTCACAGCACTTTTCCACCAAATAAGCATTCTTATGTTTAGCTCGTTGTAGCTCTTCAGCGTAAAATGCGCGTAGTTTTAGTTTATGGTCAATATCCTCGACTAAATATACAACTGGATTTGACAATTTGGCATATACCACTTTAAATAATTCTGTTGACCAAATGGGAGTGCAACCTTTAGCAAAAAGGGCATTTTGCTTGGAGATCGCACAATGATGACGCACAATGTCATCAACATTAACTTTACATTTACCAATAACTTTAATATGTGAATATACAGCGGTGAGTAAAGTTTTCTCATGTATCTTTTCAACATTAGCAGGCTTTATTCTTATTGTACGATGTTTGCTATCATTATACTCATCAGCTGTGTTTTGTAATAAAGTCCAACACTTGCATGACCCTTGTATACTAAAGATTTTATAAAATTTTTGCTTTAATATTAGAATTACTCTTTTGGTCGTACTTGCCTTTTTTGTGGTGTAAGAAAAGTATTGATGGATACCATATTCTTTTAACAATTGTTTGAAGTGTTCATTGCAATACTCTTTTTCATTGTCAGTTTGCAAATGTTTTGGTATGCGAGAAGGACCCGCACGCATTAAAATTTTACGAAACGCTGCATTAACACATTTTTGATAGGTTCAGTATATAAAAAATTGGAAAATGTATCAATAACATCTAATATATATTATGATTCAGCATATTTGTTTATTCTTGCATGTTGATCACGTTGTAATAAGTCAGGATGCCCAGTTTCATTTAACCATTTGATAATGACAAGCCGTCGTGGATAATTTCGTATAGCCGGTGCATGGATTTTTTGAACGAGTTTAGCTTTAACTTTGCTCATTATTGGGTTATGATACTACGTTTACAATGTCATTCGTCTAGTTTTGTTATTTTTTCAGCAAAAGTATAAAGTACTTTTTGATTTCTTTAGTATTCTTGTTTGCTGATTTTATATGATTGCTTCGATCATTTCGAACGTTGTAAAAAGCTGTCAAGTATCAACAAAGGATTCAAATACATTTTAGTTCTTACTGACACATTTTCCAAATTTCTATACACTAAACCCATCAAATATAAATCGGCAAAAAGCGTTACTGCAGCGTTTCGCCAATTCTAAACAGCTCCCCGAACCTCATCCTAACTCGTTCTAAAATAAATTTACGACGTAACGCCGGCCATGTTGTTGTCTAAAATAAATGGTCTTGGTATTTGACAGCTGTCAAATAAAAACCAATATGGCGGACCACAGGGCATTTCCGGTTGTCAAAATTTGAGGTGAAAGAGTTACTGGATTTATCACTAGATTCTTTAGCCCGAAATTAGAAATTTGAAATTGTCGCGAGATATCGGAAATTATCGCGAGGTGTCATGAAATTTAGAATAGCTGGCATTTGAAAAAAGCAAGATGACTGACTAGCGGTAAATTTAATATTTTTAAACGAAACGTGGCGGGGCGCGCCTCAGTGTCCATTTAAAAAAAAAAGCGCGACTCAACTAGATTTGCAACTAGATTTTTAACAGTCACTAGATTTTAAATCAAATAAAATTTTTATAGGTGATTTATTGTAAGTCAAAACAAGACAATTACAATTTGAATGATATTAGCAAAATTTTTATCTCTGTTGAAAGGAAACAACAATTTTAATAAAATTTATAAAATTGCTGCCAGCAAAGTACATAGAATTTAGCAGAATTTTTATCTATTTATCAAAATACGTTGTGATTCAATGCTAAAACAGCAAAATTCTTAGAATTGATCTATTTCGAAAGGAAACAACAATTTTCATAAAATTTATCCGGCAAGCAAAATACTTAGAAGTCACCAGAATTTTCATCTACTTTGAAAGGAATCCATTTATTGAAATCCGTTATAATTGAAGACCAAATCAGCACAATTAGTTGGATTTTTTTCTTATCTATGCCCACATATAACCGTTCTCCATTTATCAAAATCCGTTGTGATGCAAATAGCAAAATTAGTTGGAATTTTGCGTATCAAATCAATTTTTCCTATAGCTATACAAATCCTTTCATAATTGTCGTCATTGCATTCTATATATAAAAAGTCACTACAAAGCCCTGCACTTTACTTCAGTTGAAGTTTTTGCAGTAGCAAGAAGCACAATATATATATATATATATATATATATATATATATATTATATTTCAAACAAAATTTCAATCAAGAAATTATTTTAATTTTAATTCTTTTGTAAGATAAAGAAACGCGTTTGAAAAATTATAACCTATGAATTATATTCGGTGTTAAATTATTTAACCTGCGATTTATTTAGTTATTTCTATATAGACGCGTAAATTGCGTGTTGATGTTCTGTGCTCAGCATGCTGTTCGCTGAAATTATACTTGCAAGCTGCTACAAAAATCAATCGTTACGATAATATTAGGTTGTAAATAAAATTGATTTTTATACATATTAATTTTGAAAATTATACTTTATTACATATTTTGTTTATGTGGTATAATATTTTAATGTGTCTAATAATTTATACAGTTTATTCAAGAGTCTTTTCATTTGGGCAAATATAACCAAGGAACGACAAGTCAAAAATTCTAGTTTTTATTAATTTGTTTCAAAATTCATTCAACTCATAAAATATATTTTCATAAAGTACAAATTACCATTTACGTATATAAAGACAGTATCAACTTTACTTGGTATTCCATGGAAATTAGATGTAATCATTCCATAATTTGAAACTCGTGAAGCAGATTCATTTAGTTCGGAATAGAACCCATTTTCGTGAAATAAATGTGTTCGACCCGAGAAAGAGTTTAAGCTTGCACTCATATTTCTATTATTTGGAATGCTTTGTGACCATCCAGTAGTTAATTCAAGTGAAGGAATGTCTATTAAATACATCAGGCTATCGCTGAGAAGCATTATTTCTGCAGATAGACGTTGATAAATAGCTCCTATTTCGGTAAAGTTTGTCGGCAGAAATATTAACCAATTTAATCAACATTGGCTGTCCATAAATTAGTGGATTTAAGTCCATCACCCAAACCCATTTCAACTAAAAGATCTAAAGAGTTTATAGAGTACAATTAAAAATGTGATTTAATGTTACATAAATCACCTCCTCGTAGAAATTGACTTTTGGCTGGATTGATTTTGTGTTGTTGTTGGTGTTGTTATATGAACTGGTTTTCTCGTTGTGGCCATCGTTGTTGTAGTAGTCCTTATGAAAGGATAGTTTCCATTAAATTGTTTCGGACTATATAGATTTGGAATAGCAGATATATTATCTCTATTTAATGATACTGGACTTTTTGCATGATAAGTTGGATTCATAATAGAATTTCGTTCCTTACTATATGCAATTCCAAGTGTTTGTCCAATTTCGTGTACAAGTACAGTAATAAATTCACTTTCGATAAATTAGCTATAGGTACATTTGCAAGATCCCAATTTTGACATTTATATGTATTTCTGTCATAGACGTGTACTATTTTCATCAGGTGGAGCACATACATGTCCTAATAAGTTATGATCTTCCTCACCATAACAACCTATAGGCCCATAACATGTGCGAGCATTAAACATCTTTTCACTATAATGCGATAATCCACGTTAATAGGAAATTAAATTATTTGGATTTGTCGTGTTGGGAACGAATCCTAAATTTGTTACATTTGCCGATTGTCGAAATGCGTCTAGTGACATTGCAAGATGAGATCTATTGGGAAGCACAAAATACCATGTTAGCACTGATTGATTCCAGTTACTTGCATATAGATTATATGAGAACGGCAGATCTCTATTTTCACATCGTAGTTGAAATATCATAGTATTTGACTGTTTAATTCACCATCTTCCGATAAAAAGAAATCAGTTTGATAATTTAGAAGAGAAGATAAGTTTGACTAATCTTCATCGGTTACACGTCGATTATTTTTTGAAACATTTGAAAGCAAATTTTCATCCTCATCCAGATATTTTGCATACTTTGCTGACTCACTTTCGAAATAACCATATCTCGATAAATATTCAATTGAAAATGTTCGATTATAATCGACCTTATCATCAACGGTTTCATTTATTTTAACAATATCATCAGTTTTCACTTGTGTATTAATATTAATATCACTAACACCAATACCTTCTTCATTATTTGCAAATATTGAATTATTTATTAATAATAAAACCAAGAGTAAAAATAACATTACTTTGCTTTAGCTATAATTCTGAATGATATAATTTTTTTGTTTGCGTAGGAAGTGGAGAAACCTTAAAAAGGCAAAGGATGCCCGTTGCACCCAACAGTGTGGAATTTTTACCCACTATAATTCCACTACCTGTTGGGATTTTATATTGTTACGATATTGGAGAGTTTGTTTGAAGGAGGCTTTATCATCCTCTTCAGCCTGGAACTGGTAATGAATGGAATGCCTTTAAAATGGTGGTAAGCTGATAGCTTGCAGATGAGATATACGCTGTAGCATTCGCTTTACAGCAAAGGGAACCTGCAATACCATTGCCATAGCATTGTCAACTGATGAGAAAGTTTGGTTTAGTGGGGTCAGCTGATTTGAAATCTAAAAATTGAGCTAATGAATTGAATTTGCGAACCCTTATATAGTACTTAGAAGTTCTTAGAAATTTGACTCGATTTCTTTCCAATGGCATTACATCATCTCGTAGAACATCAGAATATTAGTTTTAGTGAATAATATAATCCACTCCATCGCAGAGATCTAGTAGTATGTCTAGAGGCGGACCATAGCCTAAGATTATTGCTGCGTCGATTATTGGTGAATAAAACATTTTTAGGTTCTGTTATTGACGTAGGTACTTCCAAATGAATTGATAGATATTTTTGGTTTTCCTTTCTGACACTAGTTCCATAGAAAACAACTATTCAATTCAAAAGACCTTTATTTGGCATAACAATATACAAATTCGAATTCGAAATAATACGAACAACAATTACAATTATTATCCATTTACAATAATAATGTATAAAAGCAAAAAGAAAGAAAATAACAAGGAGAACAAGAACGAAAAAACACCAACAAACACAATGCTCCTAGCATTAAGCTATTAGGGTCAGAAGTTCCGTCTTTTAGTTTTCTCCATGATCTTAACGTCTGCCTTTCTCATTCTTCCTTACTACACCCTTCGCCCCTTCCTCTAACCCTTCCCCTTGTTACTACCTGTTCCTATTTCTATCATTCTCCACCAAGTTCCATTTCACCAAATTAACTCCCTCTTTATTATATTTTTCAAATTTATTTGCTCTACCCCACTCTCCTGGTAATTGCCTTTAATTTTCCTCTACTTATTTTACTCAGTATCTTCATTATTATCTTTCTATCCTTTCATTTGTACCCCAGACTCAACCTCCAGGTTTCCCTGACTTCCGTTTCTCCCTCACTATATTTCATTCCTTAACATTCCTGTACCCAGTGACGCGATTGACCTTCAGCCCTCCCACATAATCTACACATTCGTTCTGCCCCATTCAACCAATATTCATTCCGACACCTAAATCTAGCTGTGGTCCTTTTCTCATACATACTTATTCCTGATGTCAAATATTGGCACATTCCTCTTCATTTATTATCCATCGATATCTATTATTGTACTTACTACTTTCAAACTTTTCTCCCTTCCTTGCCTTTCCTTCATCCTTTCTATCATTGCTTCTGTCATTCCATGAATCACTATATTCAGTTTGCTCTCCTTCTTTAATCTTATCTTTTCTCTATCTTCCATCTTCATCATTTTATTTTATAAACTCGTTTTCCTTATTCCATTTACCCGTCCTCTCCATCATCTCCTTCTTTATATCCGCATTATATTTTTTCATTTCCTCATTTATTTCTTTCACTTCCTTTAATTATTTTCTAATTTGTCTCAACTCTAAATATTTCTTTCTTAAATTCCATAGATTCCTTTTTTCCAATTTGTCCTCATTACTATTTGTTGAGCTCCCCCTCACTTCCAGATTTCACGATATACTTATTCATAAACCCGCTAGACATTATCTGTAATTCCTTTTTTTATGTCACTCTTTTATTTTTTAATGAATCTATGCTTCATACATTAACTTTGAAACATAATTGACTCTACGATTTAAATTCACTGTATTCTTATAAAGTGGTAAGCTTCCTTTCTTTACGATTTAGTCTATTGTCTATAATTTAGAACTGTCACTCACGTATCTATTTTTCTCTGTCTTACAGCAATTGACTTGTTTCATTCCATGTTTTCTATTATCCTTCTTAATTTGACAATCAAATTTTCACTGGCTCTTTATGACTATCACCTTGCCACAGTGCCAGTTTTCTAGTTTTTGTTTAGCTCTTACCACCTTTATTCGAATAAAACCAGAATCGCACGTTTTCCATGACTTTCTGTAGTCTAGGATAACCAAGTTCTAGAAAGCTACTAAACTCCATCCATTCACGAACGGTTAAAATTAGGTTATGACCATTTACGGCTAGTTTTTCCGAAACCACAAAATCAAGAATTGGTAAACTCACTGATAATTGGTAGCTCTTGTCGATATTGAACGTGGACGCTCCAAACAGAACACATTTTCTCTCGAATTGCTGATCTTGATTCTCTTCATCAGTATCGACAGCGTTTACAAAACCTTTATAAAATTCATAATCTTCAGACTTTCTTGGGTAAATCGTCGCACTGTTTGAAAAAAAAAATTTCAAAATGATGTGCACGACATAAATGTTTTGCTAGCAACTGAAGAGTTGAGTTATAATTTTGGACTTATATACTATAAATGAAAACCCGAAAACATATTTGTATGAATCTTTATTGGAAAAAAATTAATACAATACGTATAACATATAATATGTACAAATAAATTTTATATCAATATTAGGCTTACTTCTCTTGAATTCACTATTCCATTAACAATAGATTTGTACAAGATTTGCACATTTTCCACCGTACGAACATAACTGCGGTAATCCACATGAAGGGTAACTTGAATGACTCTTCCGATATGTTGCTTTCTAGATTCAATCAACGCTTCTAAATATCGAACCTTGCGATGACCCTTGACGTATATCGCATTTATGTTTTCATCGGAAAGTTCATTTTCGATTAAATCATCTTCCATGTCCGAAATAAGTATTTCACCTTTTGAATATCGAGTTCTCATACGAAATCATTCCAGATACAGTGCTCGTTCTTTCGTAGTTATAATGTATAATTCTCATTTGATTTGGATTGAGTATACTCATAACCTTGAATATCCACAATAATAGTTATGCGATGACATTTTGAATAGATGTTTCAGCTGAGACGATCAAGCATGATTAAACTATAATTTTTCCCGTCAAAAGAAATTTTCTTGCATGATTTTTTCAATGGTTTATATGCGTAAAACTTTTCACTGATTATGAGACAATATGCATTCGTTTGATCATTGAAAACTTGTTCAGATACGATTTCTATTTTCATATCGATAACAGAAGACTTGATCAAATCGTTCTGACTGGATACATTAAATAAGAAACGATACATTATGATTTTTCAATTAATTATAGTTGAATTATCGTTTTCATTTCGATTGTAGTAGGAAGATTGAAAATTCTTGTACATTAGTAATAATTAATAGATTAATAGTGACCTATTGTTCGGAATTATCAAGTCACATAATTTATTGATTTCAGTTATCCTCTTTAATCCGAATTGATTAACTACATTAAAACATGCCAAGAATTAAAATAAAAAAGAAAAGACGTAAGGGAATATGGGGTAAACGGTAGTTTTTCAAATTTAATCATTTCATTTTACTAATGATAGATACCATCATAAGAAAAGTCATCGTTAGCCATTATTTAATCACGCTCACTCATCATTTCAGTCAGAGAAAGGGTATCATTACATCAGATATACATTTATATTCAACAATCAATAAATATTAATAAAAAATGGATAAACAAATTGGACGTCGCTGTAAACAATTTTACTTCTTGATGTAATGTGAGCTTAATTATAATGGAAGTTGCAATTTCAATGTGTTTGAACAAATGGCTAAATATTTAATAATTTCCTTTTTTTCCTTATAAGTACACATGGTAGTATATCTACATACGGCTAGTACATTTGGTACTGATAATGAAGTCCTGAAGAAGACCTGGGAGAAGGGTCGAAACTTAGGCTGATGTAATATAATCTAACATAATAAACGCGTCCAAAAGCCGAAGGGTTTTATTTCATTATTAGAAAGAATGTAGTATAGTAATTGTCAGCCATTTTAAAATCCTCATTCTCATTTGGATATGATTCAGAGTTGAGGTAGAGTTTCACATTTCGAATGGTATAGTGATCTAGTTCAGTAATATCTTTCTTTGGCTGATCTTTTCGATTTTGCTGAAAACCGAAAGCACATATCTTCGTCGTTTGCCACTCTTTGAAGATTTTACATTACAAATATGTTTATTCGTTCTTCGCAATAATAGAAGTTCATGAAGAGTCCATTTTCAAAATGGCATAGTAATCGCTTCGTTTTTATCATTCCACAATAAATGCGAAGACGAGTTTCACCACTTTATATAATGTGTGGAATTTTCTACTCAATTATTCGCGTTCTTATAAATTCTTCATCTTTTGTAGTATCGCTCTGAGAGCAGTTGATATCGGTGCGACTACGAATTAGTATTAGTTCTTGCCTTGCCATCATTATATATTTCTTGTAATCTTTAAATACTCCCATCAAATGAGCGAAAGTAATACTGATGCAAAACTTCTTTTTATCGAGAAAATTCACTTCTTATTTATTAGTCGGCCACCAACCACCATCTCCTAATGTATTATTCTGCTCTTTATTATACGATACAATCAATAAATATACGATTAGCAGACTTGTCATTCCAGGATTTTTCACACTATAAATTTCTTGTCCATTTGTTAGATATTTTACTTCTTCAAAGAGAAACACTAATGCATTATTCGTTAATTTTACAAAAGGAGCAGCAGCACCTTCTCCTGCCGGAGGAGGAATTTTTATTTTGCCTTCAAGTAGATATAACTTTCAGATGGCGATCTAATTAATTCTTCTAGATTAATTTCAATTTGAACTTCATCACATTTTCCATAATTTATCAATATCGGTGCCTAAGAAAGATGTTCTTTCTGTCAAATTTCATTGGTAAATTGTACGCCTTGAAATATATTTAGTTTTGCATGAGTCATTCTCTAATTCAAATACTTTTACTTCTTAATTCGACCTGTTTTGCACTACTGCAAGTATTGTTGTTATTATTATTTTCACCAAACCAGGTACCCATTAAATTTTTTTAATTCGAGGATAAATACGATTAGTATCCACAGCGTTATATTGTTGATACTTTCAATGCTAATCGGCAAAAAAATAATGTAGAGAATCATGTGAGGTAGAGAATCGTTGAAATATGACAAAACAGTAAGATTACAGTCAAGGTGAATACTGGAAACTTTTATAATCGACACCAGCTGATCCGATACATGTTATGAATTCATATTCAGTACATTCGGGGGAAAATCCTAATAACTGTTCGATTGTTTTCTCTTGACTAAAGTCAATCTCGTAAACGCACTCGATTTCCGATTGCAATGTATTGTTACTCGCTTTTATGAAATCAGTTCTTACGATTCTTCCGATTCTTTCGGCGTCGAAGTCAATTCTTTCTGAAAATATTCTTCAATATAGGAAATTTCATAGGAACCATTTGGAATTCCTATATTTCCATTATTGTTCTTGGCGTAGATGAATAGATTGGTGTATACAATCTACTCATCTAAAACTAGCCATTCTTCAACTAGCCCTTTTACATGCCCTTCATCTAGTCCTTCATCAATATTCGGGATCGTATTCCATGAATGGAATCCTACTAAACCAATACAGTATTCAGCATTCGAATCTAATTGGATTGACGGATAATAGTCTGCACTTAACATAGAAGCAACTATTACCTTTCAACGTAAATGTATGCGAAATTATTATCGCGTTTTTACTGTTTCACTTAGAATTTTTAAACACAAGTGTCCGCACTTGTAGGAGTCGTATGACTGAAATGAATCATGGTTATATCGAATCTCAATACCTCTTAAATAGTTTACAAATTCATCGGGAGGCTAAAGATTTCGAAACGAATCAAAATAGTCAAAGAGATTGCCATTCTTTCTGTACGCAACCCAATGCGTTCCCGGACCTCGTATAGAATCTAAATTCAAAACTGCACATTTGATTTGATACAACGGTAATATATCTCGCACAATAACACAAACAAAATATTTTATATGTTTTTTGCTGCTTGTCGAATATCATGATCCGTGGGAGCTCGTCTAAATAGTGAGTTTATTGGTTTTTTAATTATACGCTCGTAAATATAATCCCAAGTGTTTGCGGTACGGTTTCAAGTACAATCAAGATCCTTTATTTTTATCGAGCGTAATCGATTCCATTGTGTCATTATGTCTTAATGTTTCAGCCAGATTCTTCTGAGCATTAAACCAATTCTTGATTGCATTATAGACTGCACACGAGCCGCCCGCAAGAGTACCTGCTACAGATAAGCCAGCACAAAGTGGAACAAGAAAAGGTAGAATTTCGCCTTCTTTACGAATTGGGATAAGTCTACATATTCGCACATTCTTACGACCACCAACTTTCATCACGGCGACCCGTGCTGCGACAAGGGCTATTGTAACAGCATATTTCAAATCTTTCGCTTTTCGCTATTTTCGAATAGCTTTACGCGCTTTTATGACTACCCCGCTACGAAGGGCGACCAATTTCTGCTTTTTCCGAATTCCCATTCCGAGTTTCCGTTGGATTTATACCAGGATCACTCTGTTCTAAGCTATTTCAGAACCAGTTTAGTACCAGGACCGCAATATTGATATGACGGTAGATGTAATTCAATCGGTAACTTGTCAATTAACGTATTAACTAAACCTTGTCCTTTCGACGAATACATTTGAACTGAAATCGGGGTTGGGCTTACTATATATGAGTCAGATTTTGTCAGAAGAGTGAATAAAGAACACCAGACTTTACAGAAAATTTGAAACCTTCGTAACTTTATACGCAAGAAAGTACTTGCAATAAAACTAGGACTCAATGAAGAAAAGATGTAACTTTAAAGAAACTGTACAAACCAATCGTGGAACCATCTGAATCCATATCAGCTTCGATGAGTCGAGGATGAAAAGGAAACAGATAAAATTCCACCATCATCTTCTTCTGCACGAGGAACGTGGCGAAGAATATAAGAAACCTACTACATCATTATTAGATCGTAGAATTCCTACATTCACTACAAGTCGGTTAAGTTTGAAAGCATCCCCGTCAATTACTCAATCGCACGAAGAAGACATGATGAAGGCGAACAAGTTAACAACGATGAAGATTCTGAATATATATCTAGTTTAAACAAATCAACTTCAAATGCTTCTTTAAATTATTTTCTCATAGAATATCTACCAATTTCTAGAAAATATAGTGAAGAGATATTAGCGAATTATGGATATGCTGATGAATATAATAAAACATTTATTGGACTTAATATAGCTGTAAAAGAGGCAAATTTACAATCAGTAATGGCGACAGGGATTCTCATAAAGATGGTAATATGATAATAAACAGTAGGAAATATCCTATTACAAAAGATCTTTTTGAGCTCTTATTTCATCCAGACCAAAATCTTATGATAAGAACGATGCGAAAAATTGTAGGGTACGCCTGTTAGGTACGCTTGTAAACAGTACGTATCGTTGTTATAATCCAACAAAGGATTTTATGAAGGTCGCTCAACGAAATATCGTCGCGTTATTAAACCACTAATGCAAACTGTAAATTTTGCTATTTCTCCGATGAATACACCAACAACGCTACCTAACCAATCAACTAATCATAATAAATTAATTAAATCAAGAAATAAAAAAATGTTAACTATTGAATATAATCGTTACGTTAAAATATAAAGCAGAAGAAAAACCGCCAAGAAGATCACAGGTTCCGATAACCCATACACAAGTAAAGATCAAATAGATTTTCGTCTCAACACAAATAAGGCGGCATGTCGCGTCAAAGCTTTGTATTGTGCCGAAACCGGGCGCTATGCTTACAGCTACGTCAGATGCATTGCCATATAATTTAAGATACACGACTTTACGTATTTCTTCTACGATAGCTAGTTTTTTTTTTATTATTTAAAATAACTTTTTTACGCTTTCTTTTCGATAGTCGACGAATATTGTTCCGACAAGAATTATCGAGTATTTCACTCACCACTTTTACTGAATGACGGGTAAGCTTTTTACCCTTTTAGCTTTCAACAAATCTGATTGGATATTACTTTAACCTCTTTCTTAAGGAAGCGTTCTCAATGCCATACTTTGAGATTTTGACAGTATCAAACTATTATTTCCACCGCTTGTGTGACCCACCAATTTTTAGAAATCACCACTACTTGCATTTCATTAGATAACCGACAATGAAATAATGCAACTTTGATCCTTAAATTTTCTAAACGTATCAGGAAGAAACTTTTGATTGTCCGGAACTGTAATCTTCCTAAAAATTTTGTAGCAGAGGGATCTTTCAAACCCCGCCTTTTTTGCGGCAGAAGCCGTCGACACCCATCGGCTTATGCAACAAGCCACAGCTCAACGGATCCATCAGGAGCAGCTTCCTTCCCAGAAAATTCGCATAAGAGGAGCCATCCCGGCCAGTGATCCACAGACGCAATTTTTGAGTTGTATTCAAACATCATATTAAATCTACGAATAAAATCACTAAATTAAATGTATACAAAATAAAATTCAACTTCTACGAAACAAAAACAAAAAAGGTTAAGTATTCAACAACACATTTTCTGCTGAGTCTTTCGATTCCAAATAATTATCACTTTCTTCTACTCTTATTCTCATACTATTTTCCCCTTATCCTTGACTCGATGCAAGACGTGGAGGGGAACTCGAGCAGGAGACGCTACCTATAAAGCACCGACCATTCATACCGACGACGCAGATTTATTAGTCAATATCCACATCATTATTCATCAACAAAGAGTATATTATCATGACGTTTCAATGCATTTCTACGCCTGCACCCATATCTACGAAAATCCTACGCCAACAGCGCATCGATAAAGTTCCACATCTGGTAATGCTCCATTCAACTTTCTTCCACGTATTATTCAACCAAGATTCATTTATTTAATCCAACTTCAACACCGCTGGTATAGAAGAGAAGTTTCGTTCCCGGACAGAACTCCTAGCGAAGACAAATAATACAATAAAATACGTACCACATTTAGTTCGTGACTCTTTACTTGATTTTTTTTAATCGAAGAAGAGAACTGGATCAGCCTAACAAATTTTGGATTACATTTAGAATCATCATTTTTGTCAGTCATTTAAAAATCGCGCTTCGATTCATATATTTGCAGTTATACATATTAGAACTACAAACCAAACTTTTTAACTTTTAAACTTTTTAAAATTGCCTTTTTGTGTTTATCATATATGAAACTGAGTACTTTATTATAAAAATTAAAACAAACGAATTCCTAACCCAACCCTGAATCTCATGCAAGAGCAAATTATGTTACAAGAAGAATAAAATATAAAAAACAGTATAGTAATTATTAACAAAATTACGATCCTGCTTTGGTTAAGTCAATTAAACCAGTAACAAAGTGTCAATTTCGAAATGCATGCAGATACAGAACAACGATCGGGGATCATCTATTGGAAGGATAATAACGAATTAGTGGATCGTTTAGTATTATTATATGCCGCAAACTATGCCGGCAATTTGCGTGCTCATGACAATGAGATCGTTGCAATCGTAGAAGAATTGAGAGAACACGCCGACATTCCCATAGCACCGCATGTTGTACGAATTGACCATGATATTTCACTCAAACGAACTTTACCCAGTTTATCAATACTTCTTCTAACATCGGATGGAAACTACGATATTGAAAATCATCTTTTTAAAACATCTAGCAGTACCGATTGATGAGAATGCTGCTTGCACGAAACAGTACGTAGATCGAGATGTTCAAAAATTATCATCTACAGTCGATGACATGACCAGTTTTATACAAACTCAGCATTCGATACATATCCTTTCAAATTTGAATATGAAGTTTCATTGGTATTTGAACAAAACTTCGATAAATATTCTACTGATTTGAAAAGTGAACTGTCATCGAGCTTTCAACAACTGGATAAAAATTTCACATAGGTGAAAGGCATTGCAAATAAAAATACTAATCAGTTACTGGTATTGAGAAAGAACTAGAGGACCTTAAAGGTACTGTAAGCGAAATGAGAGAAGAGTTAGAAATACGTGGTTTGAACGATGCGCTACCATCTCCTCCAATTCCCCCTCCGCCAATCATGTAAGATGTTGCTTATGATGATGATGAAGTTATAACTGAAGTACCTTCACCGATGATAGATGAAGAGAGTGATAGGGTTGTTCCGAATCTGTTCAAATCGAAAAAGAATAAAGTTAAAGCAGAAATTGTTAAAGAGATTCATTCGCCTTCACGACGAAATTATTTTTGCCATCATGTAATAATCATAGCTTTCAACGAAACATGGCAATCGGACCTTCTTCAATTAAATCAGTACGCTAGAGAAAATAATGATTGTAAATATTTTTGATAGTTATCGATACATTCTCAAAATTTCTCTACACCGAACCCTTCAAAGATAAATCAGATAAAGAATGTTACTGCAGCGTTTCGTAAAATTCCAAATCGAGCTAGATGTCCAAATATTTAATTAACATAAATAAAATATAATTGTACAGCACAACAATTTTAACTGATCTATTTAACTTAATCAATTTTATTTGCATACAATTTCGATCATGTTGGATTGACTTATTTTGTTGAATATTCGAACTAACTTAGTTGAATAAACTAACTTGGTTTGATTTAATTGAAATACGAATACGAAATTTTGTGCATAATAATTACCAAGTAACATTTAATTTACAAAAACGACGAATAATATAATAAATTACTATATCATTTTGGTTAGTGAAATATTCATAAATATCAATACACTTTATAAAATAAATAGCTATAGGAACACTCGATCCACATATTACATGATTTAACTAGTTATTAAGTATTTGAAAATTGAAAATTAGTAACATATGAAAATTAAATTAATTATTTATTGAAGATTAAATGCACAAGAAAAAACTTATAGATGTTCTAAACCCCATCAAAATAAATTCATATGCACCTATATAAGAATTTCAGAACTTAATGCACAAGAAACTAAATGCAATTGCTCTGAAGACTTTAGTACTGAACTATAAGAAAATTTCTAATATAATAATAAATTCAACACTGTTTAAAACTGAATTAATTCTTGAACAAAACTAAATCACTAATTTTGAACGTTTATGGCGAATACCTAACACCAAATTTCTTTTTCTCCTTTAACAATAGTTGTGACTAATTTAGAAAGTCTTCCAAAAACAAATTAATGTGGTGTATACTGAGTACTAGTAATTGTTTGAGTATTCTAGTTTTTAAGCTATCTTTAATATTGTTAAATTAGAAATTCCTTGCTGCATACACATTTTTGTAATGGACTATAACGTACACCATCTAGACAGAAATTTCTTTTCTTTTAGGTTAACAGATATCCGACAAATAATTCAACAGATTGTCTGGGTCTATTTAATAGTTCTATGACTGGGGTTAGCCACTCCTCTCTCCCGTTTCTCTAAAGTTGTGTTACTACATAAACGATTTCCTGCTTTTTAATATGTTTCCGAGTTCCGTGAACTCAATTCGCGGTAATGCTTGTATCCCGAGATTATCTTTTCCACGACCATAACTAACACTAAAATAATATTGCTCCAAAGTGGTACGAAATCTCGTTAACCTACTTCAACGATTAACCATGCCATAAGATATACTAATAGCTTATGATTTGTCTCACTAAAAATGTTGCGAATA
>WYDF02275420.1:0-31438 GCA_009867245.2 Adranes taylori | reverse complement strand
TAAATTAGAACAAATATTTAAAAAGAAAATTAATATGCGATCATCCATTTGTACTACAATAAATTAATTTAAAAAAAATGATTAACGATGGTTAAACACAACATAAATCCTTTTTCATACTTAATTTCTTTGTATTTAATTCGTGTAACTTTGAGCATGTGAAATTTAACCAGTTTTTTGTTTACTTAATAGATAAGTTTATTACAAATCTTTTATTTTAAAATCCCATCTTATATTCGCTCATAACAGAAGAAAGAATCCTAACCCCGCGACTCTTGCAGAATGGGATAAATCTTGGTTGATTTTTCTACATATTTGGTTTCAGTTGTGGGATTAGGAATATTTCTACATCAGCATAAAATTGCACTTTAAAATGTTTTTAAATAAAAGATCTTTATCTAGTAAAATTATTAAAAACGAGTTATTAAAACTTACGCAAATAATTTGTAAAGAACTTATATTATTACACATTTCTATATCAGCGTATTTAATTAAAAATGATTATTTATTCAACTGGTTTATTTAAATATATACGAGGAAGTTCCATAAATTATACATTACACAACAACTTGAATATTATACAATATAAGAAACATAATATAAGTAGTTTTATTTATTATCATACTAGACAAAAGAATAAAAATAACTTAAGGGGGCGTTACACTCGCCCCCCCCCCCCAAGAAAGTTCGGCCCGAAATTTAAAAACGCAACGTAAGCGTGATACAAAAAATGTAATTTTATATTAGAGTATTGATTCTATCTAAAACGTATGTATGTTCCTCGTACCGTATAATATTACATGCGTACACACCCGATTGAACTCCGAAGTAAAAACGTGTTGAAATGCCGATGTCTGTTTGGTATTACCAAAACACCATTGTTGCGAAATAAATTTGATTCGGTGTAACTGCTAGACCATAGCAGATTTGCAATGCATTGTCTATGATTGTTTCGAAGTCTAATATTTTCAAAAAATCCTAAGAGCACATTGGTTTTTAGGACTTGATGAGAATTTGTGAATGTTTGTACAAAATAAGATCTAGCAGTGAACTTGTGTCGACCTCCCTTTCACATAGGGTTATATAATCCCTATTTTAAACTATTAAGTTTAGTTTTCATTTTCGCCTTGAAGTTCGGACATGTACTGTAAGATGACTAGATGTCGAACGTTTGTATG
The DNA here is from genome assembly GCA_009867245.2 of Adranes taylori. Classification (NCBI taxonomy): domain Eukaryota; kingdom Metazoa; phylum Arthropoda; class Insecta; order Coleoptera; family Staphylinidae; genus Adranes; species Adranes taylori. The sequence continues at coordinate 30,260 of WYDF02275420.1, read as the reverse complement.
TGGCAGTTATGCTCAAATTCGTAGTTTTTAAATTTATAGTACATCATACTATTTCGGTTGATCATACTATTTTGGCTGAATTACCCAAAACTAGAATGTAATTATGCTAAAGAATAAGAGAACATTTTTTCAATAGATTGATTGAGTCCAGCCTTACTTCGTGTTAATCCATGATAAAATATCAATTGGAGATATATTTTACTTCGTGATTTGCCACGTACAGTACAACTGTTAGATTGTGACTATTTAGTTTCAATCCTTTCAGGCCATCTTCATACAGATTGTTAATTTATGGGAGCTGTGTGGGTTCGTTTGCAGAGATAATATTATTGGGGTGTAGTTAGGTGATCATATTGGGGCTAAGAGGGTTTGGATTTAGTGATTTTAACGATTAAACGGGAGAGAATCAACGATCAAATAGATGTGAGCAACGGCACGAGAATGACGACAACTATAACGACAACGACAATGACCATCAGATAACGACAAGCGGGACCAACGACAAGACTAACGCAATTTGATTAGCTGCTGATATTTTATACAAAATCTAATATTTTCTAAGATCGATAAACCGATGTTTGCTTTTCTATATCTGAAAGCGAAATGATTTTTCTACAAGATTGTGCATTTGCTCTGTCTATTTGAAGAATGCATGAAGTTTGTGCCCTTATGTATGTAGATAAAATTTGAATAAGTCAGTTGGTATTATGGAATTTGTTTGGGTATTTAATAGGTTTATACGTGCGTCGTTTTTATATATAGATATTTCTAGCTATTCCAAAAGATTTAACTTGTAGCCTTCGACTAAATGGAGTTGTTCTAATTTATGTAGATCTGGAAATTTATGATTCGTTTCTAAACTGTTTTGCAAAATTATTGTCAGTCTTTTGGAGTTTATATACAACTATTCCATTCCTCGCATTGTAGTTTGTAAATGCCTGAATTTTTATAGATACTTGTTCCCTCTTTTGCATTGAATATTGAATACGAAGTAAATAAAATACATTGCCAATTGATATTTAAAACATTTTCGTTCTGAGCCTAATAGATACATAATGAAATTCTTAAACAGTATTAAATTTATATTTATGATACCTTAAAATTTTATAGTTCTGAAATAGTATTATATTAAATATCCAATAAACGAACAGGGCACAATGGAATGATCTCGTAATATATTTGAAAGCGATGTAACTAGAATCAGGTTTTCATTTTTCTCGTAAATTTTGCTGAAAATTTTTATGAACATTTTTATTGCGATACTCTCTTTTATTATTCGTCTATTATAGTGCTTTAGTGTTTTGATTAAGCTTTTATTGATTGAAATAACCTTGGACTTTTGCGGCCATAAACTGTTGCGAGTTTTAAACATAATTAAAGTTTTTAACTGCATCTACTACATTGTGTTTTAAAATAAGTAAACTTTCAAGAACTTTTACTATATTTAACGCAGAATTTCCCAAGCTATATGTCGCAGAACAATGGTATTCCGCAATTGATAAGTATTTGTTGACACATAACATAACTGTTATTACTTTGACAAGTTCATTGCTGTTCCAACGTATATACCCTTAGGGATATATACCCTAAATGGTTTTTATTTTGGCAATAGTAAACTTTAGTTGGTATAAACATGTCCAGAGCTGGAAATTAACTACGTCCAGAGCTTAAAGTCCTAGGGCGTTATCAGTTTCCTACAACAAAAGTAGCTGTAAAGGCTGATGGCGCCTAAAATGTCATATGATATAGTCTAACACAGAGTTTCTCAACCTCTTTGACGTCGAGCCTCCGCGGGTAATTTTAATTGGAGTTTAATTTGTTCAAACATTGCCTTGTGTATCAGTTTTATTGCTCCCTGCTTCCTCAATTCTTCTATGTTTAAGATCTTTCTGTAATTATATACTAGTCCAGGTGATGTGCTTCGGGGCATATTGTATATTTTCTTGATGACTTTGTACTGTCTTTTTGTAGTAAGTTTTCTTTCCTTCCAAATGCCCAGAACATCTTCATATACATAAGTCTGCTTTTTACATATGCTTTATATATTTGTAATTTCGGCTTTGTGTTTATTGTAGTTTTTAGTTTTTCTATGAAGTATTCCATTCAAGAATGTTTACTATGACGCTTCATAACTGCTACAAACTAATTGTTTTTCTTTGACACGTTTGATTTACATTCTAACGATAAAGTTAGATAAATATGACATCTATTAATAAGTTTAAATAATAATAACATTGCTTAAATAACTAAAACATTTACTAGCACTTAGCCATCATGACTTATGAATATTGAAAGTACGTAAAGAATGTACAATTGACGTAACAAAAATAAAGACTTAATTTTTACTGCGTTACATGTGCCCCTATCTCGAAGACGTTCGACCCTGAAAGACAAAACTCCTAATCAATATTTAAAAGAATGCGGAATTCAATCACAGCTCAATTTAAAATGGCTAAAGTACTTTAGAACTCTAGTAAACTTGACTCAAAACATCAAGTTGCATTTGAATATTATACAATCTAATAAACATGATATAAGTAATTTTATTTATTGTATACTTGACAAAAATAAAAGCAACTTAAGAACTTTGTCCGCGTTACACTCGCCTCGCCCCAAAAAAAGTTCGGCCAAAAATTTCAAAATGGAACAAAAGAAGAAAGCATAATACAAAAAAATTTAATTTTATATTAGGGTATTGATTCTACCTGAAATGTATGTACGGTCCTCGTACAATATAATATTACTATAGTAATAATTTTATATTTTCATCCCCCCCCCCCCCCCCACTCCCTCAACCTAACCTATCCAACGATCGCAGCGACGTTGCGGGCAAAAACGGGACCTGCCTGGACATGTCTGGAACAACGCTCGAATTACTAATTAGTGACTAATTGAATGAGTGAAGTAATGAATTAATAAGTGAAGTTACGTTGTGAAATGGATTTTTCTTTCGAAAATGCAAACCATTTTTCTTGGTTTTTTCAAACGATTTTAAATGGATTTTTCTTTCGAATAAATTGTCGCTCTTCTCCCATATATTACTATACGTCCTAAGGGAGGCATGTCTTACAGGTTGGGCAGTCCTGGTGTAGTGTATTATTGCTTTCAAGCAATGTTCGAAACCTTTGTTTATTTTTATGAGAAGTTGACTATTTTTGTTTTATTTGCCGAAACTAAGTTTGAAAGAGAGTTACCAGCTTCTCGAGATAAGCTGGACAATGGCATTTTCACATCTAATCTGTGACAAGCAATCGAGTTAGCTTTAACAGAATAATTAAGTTCTACTTCCAATCGAAACACACTCAATGTAGAGCAATAATTTATTTAGGGCGGAGTCAAAACTAATAAGAGGTTATTGGGGGTTTTATTAAGTTCATACATTAATAGCATTTGATAGCAAAATTAAGTCAACAGGCCACCTACATCAAGATCTACCAATAGATCTACTGAAATTATAATGTATGAACATTGAAAAACAAATTTGACCAACTATTAAAAAAAATTCCAAAATTTATCAAGTAGCAAAAGTGGAAGAATTATGTTATAAAATCAAAGATACGGCATTATACACCATATATGTCACCGGTGTATGGCCGAACGCAATTGTTTTACAACAATTTTGTTGCAAGGTTGAAAAAGGAAATGCAAAATTTCGAAGAATTTTTCAATGAAAACAAGAAAGCTATCAAAACCCGGCGCCACACACCATATATGTCACGTTTACATTTGTGACAGCGAATCGAGTTAGCTTTAACATGATAATTAATTTCTACTTCCAGTCAAAACACACTCAATTCAACCGGATACAGTAGAGCAATAATTTATTTAGGGCGTAGTCGGAACTTTATAAAGTAACAAAATTGGAAGAATTATGCTATATACTCAAAGAGCCGGGAGCTTACACTATATATGTCACTAGTTTATGGTCAAAAGAAATTAGTTTACAACAATTTTAATGCAATTTGGAAAGAAAGGCAAGATTTGGAAGAATTTTGCAATCAAAACAGTAAAGCTATCATAACCCGGCGCTACTCACTATATATGTCACGTTTCAATTTGTGACATGGAATTGAGTTAGCTTTAACATGATAATTAAGTTCTACTTCCAGTCAAAACACACTCAATTCAACCGTGGACAGTAGAGCAATAATTTATTTGGGGCTAATAAAAGGTCAGATCTAATAAAAAGTAATTGGTGGTTTTAATAAGTTCATACATTAAAAGCATTTGATAGCAAAATCAAGTCAGCACTTTTGTCGTTACAGTATACAGTCTCCTTTCAGACTATATTTGATTACGCTACATGCCGCGTAAGTAAACAATTTTTTTTTTCTTTTCGGCTATCTGAGGAGTTGTTTCGGACAATTTGAAGAATTGTGACGTGGTGCATCAAAGGAATAAAGCTTTTCTCTGAAAAATGATTTCCAAGATTTGAAGACTATCGTGATGATTTAAAAAACGATGATTTTTGGTATAAACAACCTTACTACAGCGTAAGCAACAAAATTTATTTTCTGTAGTAATTTTCATATACTCTTCACCAGGCCCGGCGTGACGCAGAGCAGACCCCTGCCTGTAGCTGCATTATCAAAGGGGCGGTCGAATTGCTGCGGCCTTAGAAAGTATAAATGAATAGAAATAAAAATAAAATACTTTTAAATTGTTGCTATTAACATCAATAGAAGAATTCAGAATGTATTTATTAGTAAAATAACAGTAGATTAGTGTAATTTTATCAGATCCCTCTCAAAAGAAAAACAAGCAATAAAATAGTTTCAAATGAAAGCATGTTCCGAATGTGCAATCGTGCAATTTGTATTTACTGAACTGTAGATTTATTTTATCTGTATACCTTCGATCCAGTAAATCGTCGCTCCAATGTAGCCGATATCTCGTTCTACTATAAAATATAGATTTACCACACAGATCTTTACACGCCTATTCGCACTCAAATCGTTATGAGCAGTTACAGCACGCTTCACTTGTTTTATACACCCATTATAATAATCGTATATAATAGAGATAGAGAGTGGGTGAATAATAAATTTAGAATTACCTACATTACGACACATTAAGAAGATTTTACATCATATCACGCGACGTGAGACGAGATTGGGACGTCTCATTGTGGATGATATGATCCAAAGTAAACCCACCCGTGGTCGACCCCCATCAGGATGGATCTACTGTATCCAGGGGCTCACTGGCCCAATCAACGCACAGGTTAACGTATTTGGCCAGAGAACATTAGCGGTTACGCGATGGCAACGCCAAATGAGGAGGACGTTCCTTTGTGTCTCTGTGATATTCTCATTTTAGTAGAATATATGAATTTATTTTACTTTTAGAGGTGATGAAGGGGGGGGGCGTAGTGCACTATGTGGTACTGAAATATACAGCAAGAGAGTATTTGGAATATGTAAAAATTGGAGATAGAATAGAATCGGACCAGAGAAATGTGAAAAAAGAATACATCAGGAAATGGGAGAGTAAAAGATATGCCAGACGGAAAAACAGAGGATAAAAGAGAAATTGAAAGGTATGAACCGGGAAAGGGTGGAGGATGTAGACTTAATGGAAAGAATTATAGGGAATCTTAAAGTGAAGAAAATTGGTATGAAAGATGAAAAAAATAGATTCAAGGATAGAGTATATGAAGTATGGGTGAGGGAAAAGAGAAAGGTGAGAGAGGTATTAAAAAAAGTGAGAGAAGGTATAAATTCTTGGGAAGAGTTATGTGGAGGCGAAGGACAATTGGAAAAAGGAAAGTATAAAATGTAAGGAAAGGAGAGTTAAGGAAAAGGGAAAAAATAATTTACACTTTAAAGAATGAAAAGGATATTTGGGGTTCTTTAAGGAAAAGATGGTTGTCTGTAGCTTATAGAGAAGACTGCATCTTACAATTGAGTGAATGGGAGGAGAAGTGCAGAGAGGAAATGGGAGAAAGTAGGAATGAGGAACCTGGAGTAGATGTGAAAGAATGGACGGCGCGGAAAGAAGAAGAGGTAGAAGATGATAATAGTGAAGAGGAGGTGAAAGAGGAGATTAGAAAAATAACAAATGGAAGTGCAGCTGGACCGGACGGGCTGTCGATAGACGTATGGCGATGTTTGAATGATAGTGGTATAAGTGCGTTAGCAAGGTGTATGAATGCAGTGTGAATGGGTAAACGTAGGATTCCGGAAGTATGGAAGGAGGGTCAGATGGTGCCTGTATACAAAAGAGGGGTTAAAAGGAAGAGGGAGTGGCTATAGGGGAGTGACTATTATGAATGGATTATACAGAATGTTTGCTAGGATTATAAACAAAAAGCTGGAGAAGGAAATGAAAGATAAGAGACTATTGCCTAATACGCAAACGGGATTTATAAAGGAAACGGGGACAGTGGACAACATTGTCACAATAAATTATTTGACGCAGCAAGAAATTAGTGAAAGGAAAGATTATATTTGTTGTTTGTTGATCTCAAGTCTGTATTTGATAAAATAAGTAGGGATTGAAGAGAATGTATGAAATGGGAATTTCAAAGAGGTTGATAGGCATCATAAGTAGTATGAATGAAGGGTCGAAAATAAGAGCGAGAGTTCGTGAGCGAAGTGGTTTGATGTAAGGAGGGGTATGAGGCAAGGATGTCCATTGAGTTCTTGTTAATTAAATATGTACATGGCAGATGATATTGTATGTATGGCGAATAGACGGGAGGAGATAATAGAAGTGATTCAGATGGTAAACATGGGATTAGAGATGGGTTAAAGAGGGTTAGAGATGAATGTGGAGAAAACAAAAATGATGGTGTGCAAGAAGGGAGATAGAGACAACAGAAATGATGATTTTATGGAATTGAAAAGGTGCAGTAAGGATGCTTGAAATGAAAATTAGCGCTGGAGAGGTCTACGCCAGGTGAGATAGTGTTGGATGAATTTGGTAGGTATAAATGTTGGGTAGCAGGCTTCAAGGAAATGCTGAACTTTGAAAGAAAAGTGTTAATGGATGACAATGACAGACTGGTAAAGAAAGTTTATATGTTAGGCATGAATGAAGTGGGGGTTGTTGGAAGAATTAAAGAAAAATGTAAAAATCCAAGAAAGAAATATGACAATAATAAATTGCAAATAAAATACTAGGTACAAAAACATAAGAGTGTATCGTGGTATGCCTGAGTATATGCAGTCTGGATGGAGTATGGAAAGTAAGAGGCTAGTAGCGAGGTATAGGTGGGGAAGTGAGGAGCGAGGGAATAGGTAGTGGATGAATGAGGATGAAAGCATGTGTAGGGTATGCGGAAAAAAGGGAAAAAAGATGGAAACATTGGATAAGGCAATGTGAAGGGCTCATATGGCGTGAGAGTAAGAGGATATTAACTGAAAATATGAGAGTTTGTTTGGGGCATAAATGAGGTGAGTTGAGGATAATGGAGAAGATTAAAAGGGAAATTAAATAATAGGGATGATGGGATAAAAGTGGAAGAAATTGCTCAGCAAGATAGGCAGCCTATGTCCATCACCCTTTCATTAATACAAAAAAGTGCTTTTAGTTTTTACTGATTTTAGTTTTTGTTTGTTATGGCAGGAATACGATATTTTAAATTTTAAGTTTTAATATTAATTAAGAACTGTTGTTGAAAGTGAATGTACCAATAAAGGTCTATAATAATAATAATAATTATTATTATTATTATTTAAAAATCTACCGCAGTTGTGGCAGCTTGGAAAGAATATTAGAACAAATAAAAGGAATTTGAAACTTGAATAATGAAATAAGAAATAAACTTGAATCGTTAAGCCAGAATTAAACTTGAATAGGGCTGCTATTAATTTACAAATAATGCGCTTAGTAATATAAAATATTTAATTTAATAAACATTAATTGATTTAGAGTACAGATCGACCTATGAGGATATATTGCAATAAAATTAAGTCATATAAGACCCCAGGTTCTGAATGATAACGCTAAAAATTAACTCATTTATTCTTAAAAATAATTAACAATATATACATAATGATTAAAACAAAAAGAAAACAAGTGCTGTTAAAAGTTAAAACAATTAATTTCACGTATTGATAAAAAAAATAAGAATGTGTAAAGCCAAACCATGTAAAAGAAAATTATTCATAACAAAATGGTTCAATGAAATTTTATCGTTATGCCAATCATTGATATTAAGTTAAAATAAAAACAATAGTATGCGTATTTGAAATTAATATGGTATAATTTATTAAATGTCTGTCTGACAATTGAGCGCTGTCAGCTTGTAAAGTCAGCAAATTAAATTAGCTACATTAAGAAAATAATAACAATATATTTTAATAAAATTAATATTAGAAAATTTCTTCAGTAATTTTCCCCTGTTTATCGTATGTAATTATTTTCACTAGAATATTAATTAATTATTTATTAATTATATTGTTCACTTTGTATTTTTAAAATTTATTAACTTGAAGGCGATTTTCCTAGTATTTCCTACAGTTTTAGTCAGCCTTCACAAGCATGCTTTCAGATTTCTAAATTTACCAATAAAAATATAAACATATTACACAGCACAAACAAAAGGATGATCAAAATCCTTTGATCATAAATACATACCTCCGTTTTTAGTGCTATGAAAATAACCACGTTCTAAAACAAATTGTGCGAACCGTACTCGATCATTCCTATATGTTTTTCAGCACCGTATGGTATCGATTTCAACTACTTTTTCAACCAATATCTCTAGCTTTCTAGGCCTAGTTTAAACCAAACGACGCAACGATTCTCTAACATTTTATCTCTTCTCGTAACTTCAAACGTACTTTCTGTATCATAGCATAGTAAGCTTTAGTTTAGCTTTCCGTTTCGACATATACTTTTGCAATACTCTGTTAGCATGGAAATTTTGAATATATTGCTTCAAGAGTTATGGAATTATAAATATTTAATACGTTTATACTCGAAGAAACTAATTGGGATTAGAATGTATTTCTCAGACGGATTTAGTTCAATCGAGGAAATTTTCATAAATTTTTTATAATTTATATTTCACTGAAATATATTTGTTTTCTTTTTTATTGTACATTTTACTAATTTGTTTTATATTATTTTTTAATTAGTTCAAAGTCTACAATTATTATAAAACATAAACAAAACAAAAGTAATTATTATGATATACATTATGTATAAAATTCAATTTGATGATTATGCAAGATTACCAGACAGGTGGACGTATAATAAAATATAACATACTAATTTCAAATACGCACATCTAGATGTATTATTGTTTTCATTGTATTGAAAAACATCTAGGCATGACTTATTTGCAGTTCATTAAGTTTTTTTTTTGTTATGAGTAATAATTCTTTTAAAAGGGTTTGAATTTAAAGATTTATTATTTTCCTATTAATACATGAGCTTGATTTTTTAAATATTTGATATACTTATTCATTTTCTATATTTTGTAAGGATAAATGAGTAAATTTTTAGAGTTATTACTAAGTACCTCGCGTCTTTTTCGACCTAATTTTAATTTCCATGACATAGTGCAATATATCTTAATAGATTACGCAGTACCTTAAATCAATTAATATAATTAATTTTTATTAAATTAAATATTTTAATACTTAGGGAATAATTGGTAAATTAATATCAGCCCTATTTAAGTTTTATTCTTATTTAATTTATTCACGTTTCAAATTCTTTTTATTTGTTCTAATATTCTTTGCAAGCTGCCACAATTGCGGTACACCCAAATGTTCAGATTGTTAGGCTTTTAATTTGTGCAAAAAGGAATGTATTAAATCCATGGACGGGTTCGCTATCAGGTTTCTCAAGTGTTTATTTATCTGTAAACTGTGTATCTATGTTTACTTATCTGTGTACGTGTTGATGCATGAAGAGGACGAGAGGACATTCCTGTAGAGTGGATACTATGTCATACCGCTTGGAGCAATGAAGAAATTATATTGGTGTATAAGGAAGTGAATAGAATGGACGCCGGAAGTGAGAGGAAAATGAAACTTTAGAATTCTTTTCATCCGTTTCGATCACTAGCAGATTAACAGCTTTAACGAATTACATATCCAGGTTATAATTAATAATAGGCAATTTGTAAACATTATATCCATACTTAAGTAATTATTATTGGTCGGTGCATAATTATTACGTTTTTTTTAAACAAATTTTATTTTTATAAAAACAATAACAACATTTAACAAAAATATCTTTAAATGATTATTCCAGGCCATAATCAGCACTTACAACAATTACTGCTTCCCTTGGCGCCGGTCGATTCTACGTGCGAAAATTTTGTTGTTCATAGAGGCAATCTACTCTTTGATGGCGCACACAAAGTCATCCAAGTCGTTGTAAACTTTGTTCGCAAGCCATTTTTTCAGCGATCTGCTGACGTAAGAGTTCGAAAGCGCTTTTGTGTGAGAATATGATGGCTGAGCGTTTCCAACGCTTATTGGCGATAGATTCAGCGACATGATGCTCAACATTATCATAGTGGAAGATGGTATGGTTCTTTCTGGGCTGTGTTTTCGTCTCGATTACAGCGTGAAGATTGCGCTCAAGTTGAGCCAATTACACGTCGCTGTTGATATTTAATTGCCGCTTGCAGTTTCTGTCCGAGATCTCCCACAGTTGGCTCTCATCGTCGTCATTCCACTAATAACAGATCCCGTCTGAGATGATTTTCCAGTGGATAATTCCGCTTCTCTCCCACCACACGCACCACATTGCCTTCTTACAGTGGACGCTTTCGATATTCCGTTGGGTGATACACCTGACGAAACGTAAACTTTCTTTATTTTGACGTTTTTGACGGGATTCTTTAGGAACGGAGTTTGCATGTTTCCCAGCAGCAAATTGGTGAAACTTAGGAAAGTTCGGCTTTGTTGTTGTCGGTGGACCCATTCAACCAATGTCCGTACTTTTTCGAGCTTTTTGAGGCAATAAACAATGGTCGAAGTTTTCTACCAACATTCTCGCTGTCAAATTTTCATCCTCTTCTAACACTGTCAGAAGTGCCTGATGGTCAAAATGTAATGATTAACTTCTTCCTCTTCATCTGTGAGGTTTCTTTGTCCAATTTGATCTTCTTGGACCATCTTTCAACTTAGTTTTTGCTCATTGTTCCTTTGCCAAAAAGTTCGTTGAGATCGCAAAATGACTGTACTGTATTCCAGCATATCTCGCAGTGGTATTGCATAATATGGATATGATTTTCGATACAGATTTGACTGAGTGAAAACACAGGACTATATGAAATGTACTGAAATTTTCTATCGAGAATTTCTGCAAGTAGTCTTAGGGCTTAAGAGTTTTTCACTTCACAAACCTTTTTTAACTCGACTGCCAATGTGTTTTTATTACTGTGGTGGTTATTTTTGTTTTTGCCTCAGCCTTTTTCACGTTACATCGGTAAAAAGGAAAATTTATAGTAAAGCAAGTCTTATAAAGTCAAACCAATTTTATTAACATGAGCAAGATTTTAAACTTTCTGTTTCGTTTTTGTATACTCTAGTTATACTTGTATCCCTTTCTTCTTTATATTCTTGACATTGTAAAATGATCTTCTATTCGAACTTTCATTTCAATTACAATACCAAAATAAAAACATCGCTAACATTTAAATGATTTAACATCCGGTTAGCAATTTTTTTTATTAGGCAGTGTATACATTTTTGAAAGATAATATAAGAAAAAATACAAGGATTTCAGTTGCGTATCTTATTCGATCATCCTTAAAATACTCAAGATGCTATCAAAAAGTATAGTAAGTAAGGACAGTGTATAGTTTTCATGCCAAACGTGATAACTTCACTCAAAGAAATTAAAGGTTTAGAACAAGTTTAACGGATTGCATCAAAATACTACTCAAAAATTCATGTTTTTAAAAGTTCTGGAGGTCTCCTAATGGTCTCCTGTATAATAATAAAAATGCAGTCACACTTATTGTGTACGCTTAGGCACTATCATAGGCAAACGTTGTACGTGTTAACTTATAGGTAGCACTTTGGCCAAGAGGAAAGCACAGCCTTAATACCACACGCACTGGAGAGAACATTTTAGTTTTATTATATGATTTTTAAAACATGTAAGATTTATTGCTGCCAAATCTACAGATAATCATTTCCAATTACCTCCAACTTACAAAAAATTCATATTTAAGATATCTCTAAGAAATAGTCAAAATAACATGAAGCTATTTTTTAATTTGTTTTCAGATCGGTGGGGTTATCTGGAGGATAAGGACCACGGTGCTCATATTCCGAGATTATTCCAAAAAGCATCTCACTATTTTTGTTGTAAATGTATTTACTCTGAAACCAACATTTTATATATTTTAAAATTTCATATTTATATTATTACATGACTTTATATATTGTTATAATTTATATTTTATTGCTTTGAGCATATTACATGTCTCATTAATAAAGAAACCCTGAGAAAGACTTTATCTAAGCCTCGACAATGTCAGTTGTGACTTTCGCGAAACGTTGGCACACAGAAATGCCTACCACGTGAGATATAACCCTGAAAACAAACAACTACTACTCAGATTACACTCGCGGAAACCTCATTATTTTATAATTATTTCTTTATTATATATCTTTAAGTTTGTGGTCTAAAGTGAAATGAAGTATTTAATTACATAATATTAAGGTTCAGGCATGGTTATGCTATTTGTCAGAATATATATTTTTAAGTGCTAAAGAACTGAATAAAATACTTTTAAAATAAAATTTGAAAGATAAAAATAAAAAAGTTATAATGTTATTTCAATTTGACATTCAATTTTTTTTATTAATTTGTTATTAACAATAATCTCTTTCTAATTCTTACGTGTTGTACGTTTATTTAAATTTATTTTATTCAAATATTGTTTTATATAGAATTTGTGTGTTTTTATTATGTTGATAATTTTATTTATTTTTTATTGTGCTTTTTGTTTCTAATATTATATTATTTTAATATCTTATAAATTTTTGATAAACTTTGGATCTCTGTTTTATTGTTTATGCTGTTTGTGTCTTTATTAATGTCTATAATTTCTTTGAAAAATTTATTTTAATTGTTCTATTTAAAAAAATTGTTCTAAAAATTATTTTATTTTCTAAAATAATACCAAAGTATTGAAAATATAACAGAACTATAAAAATAGAATTTTCATAGAAATAAATAAAGAGACAAACAGCACAAACAATAATCCACAATTTATCAAAAATTTATAACAATATATTAAAATAAAATAAACTAGAACCATAAAGCACTATAAAATTTTAAAAAAATTACCAACATATTAAAAACACAGAAAAATTATATAAAACAATATCTAAATAAAATAAATTTAAATAAACGTACAATATGTAACAATTAGAAAGGTATTGTTCAAACATGAGCAGAGAAAATATTTAATATTTTTACTTTGTATTTTTCAATATAATTCTATTTTTTAAGTACAGCGTTTAAGCTACAAATATGGAGGAACCTTGAGGATGAGACACTCATACTTCGAGGTACTTTCGCTTAACGTTTATACAAAACATTTATCACTGTTTAAGATAATGGATATAGTAGTGCAAATCTAGATAATCTGGGTTACGGTCTTTATGATCTCTGACATTGTCCAAAACTACTAGTAGAATATATAGATTATCTGGATTACGATCCTGATATTCAGCTAAACATTAAGTAAGAAAATGAACATTTCTGAAATGTATTTTCAAAAAGTCCTGTCGCCACTTAATAAAGAGAACCACTTACAGTCCGTGAGGAAGAAGGTGAAATCTATATTACAAAGATTCATTAATAAAAATATATGAATGAAACAGTGAGCTATCAAAGGAAACATGTCCTAGATAAAACATGGACATATCACGTAAAATGATAAGTATTTTTTATATTGCATTAATTTCCTTAGAATTTCATTTATTTAGATATATTATTTTTTTAATCAATCAAATAAGAAATTTGTTAAATCATAGCCATGCATGTTTTAAGTAAGCTATTTGATATTACAAACAAAACGAAAACAATATGAAAACAATTAAAAAGCAATGAACGCTTGATGCGTGATGCTTCTAGGTGCGATGACTTTAATATGTATGTATCAAAATTTGTTATATAGCAATTTGTTCGCATTTATAGATTAAATAATGTAAACACATAGATGTACACTAACAAATGCACACTATACACGTATCACTTATTTAGGTAGAAATGACGTATACTTTATTATGTAGGTTATTAATATATAAAGACTGATTATTTGTTAATAAATTTGTGATTTATCTAGCAAGCATTAACCTGTGCTTTTCACTCAACCCACGTTGATTTAGCGATTGCTTCACCGTAGCTAGACTACCCTCTAGTTACAAAGCCGCAAAAGAGTATATTTAATATTAACCACCCTTTTGTGCAGGTATTATTAACAATCAAAGAGAAAATAATATTATATAACATTGTCAAATTTTATTTTAAACTATTTTTAAGTTATTTAGTTATATATATATATATATATATATATATATATATATATATGCTGGCGAAGAGCGTAATCGTCCTTGAAAAATTAATGTTATACAATTAAATATTGTCTTTCATTTTAATTACATACTTAAAGATTTATAAATTAACTAGCTAAATCTGGCCACGCTTTGCTGTGGCTCAGTCTGATAGGAAATGAATCTGAGTCTGATATGAAATGGCTGCGGCTTTCCGTATCCCCTGATCCCGTATTCCCTTGTTCCCGTATTACCGTGTACCCGTATTCTCATGTTCCCGCATTAAGTGTATAAAAACGCGCGCGTATTCGACTGCAACTTTGTGTCAAAAGTTCAAGAATATGTTTTCCCGTGTTCCCGTATTCTCGTATTTCCGTGTTCCCGCATTAAGTATATATAAACACGCGCATATTCGAATGCAACGTTGTGTCAAAATTTCAACACAAAAACACTCATGTGAGTAAATGTAATCTTGTATCAAAATTTCAAGTCAATCGATCGAGTAGTTTTCGATCGAGATGTTTTTATTTGCAAAGTTAAGATATGATGAATGGTGTCTTTTGTTCTACAAATGTCGTGGCCTCTTTATTGAAAATAGCTTCGAACTGTTGTTTTTATTAAAAAATGTTTTAATTGTCAAGCGAAATAGGGCGTTAAAGAAGCGGATGATTTAGTTCGGGAATAATTAGGGTTTTAAAAATTATTACACACGGTTGCTATGAGTACTTGTGTTATATAGCATTAGAAGTGTTTTATGAACGATGTACGACAAATTCAATATACTGAGTAATGAAATTCGATAACATTTTAAGTACACCAGACATATTTCTAAATATTTAGATGGCCACTTTAATTCTTTCGAAAACAATAACCAATAGTATGAGGAGACTACTTTCAAGAGTTTATAAGATATCTTTAAGAACTCTGTTCGAGTATTAATAACCAATAATATGAGGAAACTACCTTAAAGAGTTCATTGCATATTCTTTAACAACGTTGTAACAAAACACGTTACTGGTACGATAAAAGTCTCTTTATATTACGAATTAAATAAATTGAACGTATGAGATTTGGTAACCCTATATTAAGATCAAACTAGTATTAAATAGAAACCCATCTACTGCATAAAGAAATACAAGTCTTTATCCACGTATAGTAATAAACAAAGAATTATGTTATTACATTGTATTGCAATACCTATGTTTTTTATATATGTATAATAAATAAATAACAAGTATTATTATTATTATTATTCAATCCGTGTAAATATATAAACAATTATTATTTTGCTGTCGCTAGGAGATAAAATGTATTTTCTATTATTAGATAAACAAACAAGATTAATCGCACGTATTTTAGCTATATCGCTCAGCATACGTTATGTGGAGTAGGGATAGATTTAGTGGCCTATATATCTGCATTGATTTATTATAATAAGTGCTCGATAGAGCCATTGCATGTTGTGTTCATGCGTGGGAGCTTGCTGTTATATACACGGTCTTGTGGATACTGCTGTTGGAACACTGAAACAAATGGGAAACTATGCCTCGTCGTAAAGCAATAATAAGTAGAGGACTCCATGCAACAGAGTAAAACTTGAGCGAAGGCTCCCGTCTCTAAATAGTGACATTTTAGGAATAATATTTTTGTTTTCTAGTTTGAGTTAATTCGAAAGAAGCCAACAGCTAAGACTCTCCATTAGCATCGTCGCGAGTGGGAGTCTATTACAACTCTGTAGGTCTATATTTTTACTTAAATGTATATTTACATTTGTTTAAAAAGAGGAGGCATTTAAAAGCATACAAAAATCAACTATACACCAATAATCGTTCAGGCAACTATAACAATGTCATTTCGTCACTTACGTTTGATTTAAGACATATGTTTAATATCCAATTAAATCATTCTTTTAAAATTGAAAATTTAACAAGTACCTATCTATTTTATTTACAGATTCTTCAAGATATGATGATTGAAATCGATTATGACGCCGATGGAACGGTATCTTTAGAAGAATGGAAACGTGGTGGTTTAACTACTATTCCACTACTCGTCCTTCTTGGTTTAGATACAAATGTTAAGGAAGATGGCAACCATTTATGGCGATTGAAACACTTTAGTCGTCCGGCGTACTGCAATCTGTGTCTTAATATGCTCGTCGGGCTAGGAAAGAAAGGACTTAGTTGTACATGTAAGAAAGGACTTAGTAATAACGTTTTTTATAATATTTGTATTCGTAAGAAATAATTGTCGATTGTTTATTGAACCCTATGGTATTTAATTAAATCTTAAAGAAATTCTGTTACATAGGAACATAGATTTATGCAACATGCAGAATTGGAGTATACGATGGCGACATTTTCATTATATGAGTGAATGAAACGATCTGATTGATAGGAAATCACTAATAGGTGAACACACACTGCGTATAGTGTATTCGTATGTGTGAGATAAGCATATTTGATTCGATCTATATTATTCATGGCCGAAAACAATTAGCAAGATACCTTCGATGAATGCAATTAAGAGAGAATCAAAAGTATGAATCAAAAGCATAAAGTATGAATCAAGTCAGATTAAATTAAATTGAATTCTAAATAAAATCATGGTTAAATTAAAGTGTTGAATGTAGTATCAGAAGTAAAATCGGGCATGAGTCCCCGCAGTATTTAGTAGTCCGTAATAAATTAAATTATTATTTTGAGTATGAAGTCTTCAATTAAATTAAATTGGCAAGCAAGAAGTTTATTTATTGCATTAAATTAAAAAGAAATTATTAAGGTAACTGTGCATAAATATAAAATAACTTTGTGAGGATACAACAACAGAAATTATAAGTAACATTACTTCATGATTATTTAACAACTAATTGAGATTGAGTTATTGTTACGTAATATTTGAAGAGGATTAATATTTTATTTTATTATTTTATTATCTGGCATTACTTATTTGAATGCATGTATATTTATTTTAATTGGATGTAGGCATTACTAAACTATTATCAATACATTTTGTTAAGTTTACGCGTTCTTTCATTTTATCAGCCTGAATTGTAGAGAACACAATTTGTGATTGTTAAGGGTTGCGCTTTAACATTAATTATGTAGAAAAATTTATGATTAAATCTGAATGGTACGCCCAACGTTAGCAATGGCAAAGTCTTATGTTTTATTTTAAATTGTATTTGGAGACTAGGGGATTATAACTGCATAGTCTGTTCCATCGAAAGTATAACTTTTCTCAGTCGTAAAGAGATTGAAGTGAGTATTAAAGCGAATCACATTTTTCTAAGTGGCGCTCTTCTGGCAGAGCGTTTACACACAGCAATTGTAGAGCAAGGCACTTTCGTATAGTGCGGTGGATTATTCAGGATAGCTTAACATGTTTTATGCCTGGTACAGTAATTGTGTTTATGATTTGTATTATTTAATATTTTTGTCATATTTTTATTCGTCTTACACGATACGTTGTATAAATATACGGGATATAAGGTTAACAGGCTCTGCGTAATAAATGTGGATCTCCAGTTCTCTTTGTATTTTAAATGGCCTACAATTCGTACCGCCCTTTTTGCAGTAAGAAAACTCTTTGCATATTGCAATTGGCTGTGGTACACAAGCATATTATACCATAGGACATTGTAATATAAAAATTTGCGTAGTAAAGTAATTTTACTAGATCTGGACTACAGTACGTCTGAGCTTACTAAGATTCGCTCGCTACGGAATATACTGAAGCAGCATTTTTCTTTGTTGATTTGTTTATATTTGGGTGTTTATTATTTATATTACATGTTATGTATGAAAAGCTGAAGTATGCCAAGAAAGGTTGTTATTGATATTATGTGATTATGATACTGCTACTTGTGAGTCATAGCGACTGTCACAGATGCCGCGAACAAATATCTTATTATAATTACAGAATGTTACAATGTTAGCGATTCTATCAAAAACAATTAAATATAGATAAGCGGAGTATTTAAAACAGTACAAGTGTATGATAATCATAATTACAAAACAAAATAAAAGTGGTGCATGTAAAGTAATACTAATGTGCGGTGATAAAATAATAAAACAATAATAATGCAGAAAGCATGTACAAATAATTAATAATACAATCGGGAAGGTGAGGGTAAATCTAAATGTATAAAGGATAAGGTAAGAATCTTAGGAGTCCACTATAGGTCACTAACACCCCGATTAGCGCAGCTGCTATGTTCGCTGAGTGACTAAAACTAACCTCGATTAGCGCAAGTTATACGTATAGAGGATAAAACAGAAAGGAACTCACTGTCAGCCACAATAACACCCCAATTACCGCAAGTGTTACCGCTACCGAGCGCCTAAGACCAACCCCGATCAGAGTTGGTTAGCATTATACGCTCCAGTGGTTTGAATGAAAGGAATTATTGCAAGGTACAATAACACCCCGATTAGCGTAGATGCTACAGTTACTGAGCAACTAAAACCAACCCCGATTAGAGCAGGTTAGAATTATACGCTCTAGTGAATAGGAAACAGGTTCTTGATGATGCAGAAGGAGAAATAAAGCTATAGAACATACATGCAATTATGAAAACAGAATACGATATATAAAATCACTTACGGAGCGTGCTGAACATGTGGCGATTGTTGCTCTGCTATCAGCTGTTGCTGTTGTTGGTTGCTGCTGTAGCTGCTTTTTAACTTTCTCAAGTCAGGAAACTAAATTATTATATTCAAAATCTCGCTATTTATACGAAGCAAATAGTCGCCTGTTTTTTCAGAAAAACTTTTTTCTAATGAAAGGGAATATATACAGGTGGATGAGGATTGAAGATGGAAAAAATAGAGGTTAGAGAGTTATTGAGGAAAGTGAAGGAGTGTCAAATTAATTGGAGCTAAAGTATAATGGATAAGGGAGGATTACAAGATGAAGGAAAAAGCAAGGAGAAAAGGCGAGGAGGAATTAAGTAAAATGAGTAGCGAAATGGAAATATGGAGATATTTGAGAAATAAGGGGATAATGGGGGAGAAAAGAGCAAGGTATAAGTTAAGAATAAGAGATTGTGAATAGAAGTGAAATTGGAGTGTACGATGAAAAGAGAAAGGAGATGACTGAGGAGGGAGATGTGGTTGAAATAAATATAGAAGAGGTGAAAGGAGCAATGGAAAAAATGAAAAAGGGAGGAGTAGCTGGAACTAATAGAATGCCTGTTGATGTATGGGAATGCCTGAATGAGAAAAAGATAGACGCTTTAATAAGAAGGATGAATAGAATATGGAAAAGAGAAAATGGAGTTCCGAATGAATGGAAAAAAGAGAAATTGTGCCAATATATAAGAGAGGAAATAGAATGGATGCAGATAGTTATAGGGGTATGAGTGTTATGAATGGACTATATAGATTGTTTGCGAGGATTATAAGTGGAAGGTTGGAAGAAAAAGTAAGATTGAAAGGACTTCTGTCGCTCACGCAAAACAGATTAGTCAGAGCTAGGGGGACAGTGGACAACATTGTGGCTATAAATTATATAATGAATAGAGAAATTTCGAAAAATAAAAAGATTTGCCTTTTGTTCATTGAATTAGGCGGCATTTGATAGGATAGTGAGAGTGAAATTATGGGAGAGAATGGAGATTTCTAGAACAATGATAAGAATGATAAAGGCATTGCATGAGGGGACGATAGATAGAAGGAGAGTGAATGATAGGACATCTTTATGGTTTGAGACCATAAGGAGGATAAGGTAGGGTTAGCACTTAGCTCATGTCTGTTTAACATATATTTATTGGATTTAGAAGGAGAATTAGAAATGGTGCATGTGCTGGAGATTAAGTTTAGGGACGAAAGGAAAGGGTTTAGAAATAATAAGGAGAATTATAGTTGAAAGAAAAAATATGTAGAAAGCATTCAAATAGTAGAAAAAGAGGGGTTAAAGAAAGGGGGTAAGAAGGGGCTATGCGAAGGGAAGATGATTTAAGATAGAATTGATAGGAAGGAGTAAATATTAGTCATACCGTTCCATACCGTTACCGTTCTTGTTCCATACCGTTAGGGGGAAATGTGTTGATAAACTGTGTTACTAGTTTTGTTCATTTTAATTTTAAGGTGTACATTTTTATTTGTTCTTTGTAAAGTTAAAAATTTGTTATTAAGAGCGATATAAGATGCCAATAAAGGGTTTATTTATTAAACAGGAATGCCATCACATATCTTTGGCTTCGTTGTACGGGTCAGTGTGTAGCCAACCACACGTCCCTTACTACTTGATATGATCTTCCTTTATGTCAATGCAACAACAGCATTTTATGCACAACTACAAGGTGATGTATAATGTGTGTACAATAGCAGACAACAGCTCTCCATGAATGCATGTTTCTATGCCAGCGTACACAACTCCTACTTGAAATATATTTAAAACAAACAATAATGTGTCATCCCGCATCACCCATTAGTGGAACTAACTCACGCACTACTCATATACACCGCACGCACCACTCTATATTGCATCGTGCATTCATAGCGATGCGTGAAACAATATGCTAATGCTATTAGATAGGCGTTCGACTTGATTCCCCTACTCTGCCTAACGTCCGTTGAATTATGCACTTATCTTATAACAGAAAAATACGTCTTATTTTCCAGCGACACAAGTAATCATATTTGTTTACATATTTAATCTTTTAAGATACGGATTGAATAATAATATTTATTCATTTATTATGAAGAATGTTGTAATTTTATAGACTTTTATCTTTTAAGTAATACTCTTTGTTACAGGAATAAAATACTATTTTTTAAGATTTGTAAATACTAATATTTAAGATTTGTTTGTTTTGTTGCACAAAATATGTTCCTTTTTAGTACAAAAGGAACATATTTTTAAAACTGTTACATAATTAAAACACTATAACGCTTACTCTGTATCTTCTATGTTATCTTTCTAAATATTTTGTAGAGTGTCTCTGCAAACAATTTCTACTTCATATCCCAGTTTTCTTTTTCGCTACTGATGTAGTTAGAACAGGGGGCCTTTCGTAAGCGTTTTACAAGGTTTGTGAGTTTCATTACCCTCTTCACGATTATACGTTCAAAAGTAGGAGATAAGTTATAATAAAGTGCAAGATAAATCTTTGACGATGAGTAAACGCATCATCTCACTTATTTTGAATGTCTTATTAGTTGATGTCACAACACGTTTAACCATTTTTTACCAGTTCATCCATTTAAAATCTTCTGGGACAGGAGGATATAAAGTTCCAACTAATAGTGTTGATCATATCAAGTGCAATTCTGAAACGATTTGTTTTATTACAAAATCTATTTTAAAGGATGCGGATAATTGCTAGTTATTTTTGTAAGGAGGGTTATACTCGTCTTTGTATACTTTATAGCTATCAAAAAATACTCACGTTTATTTAGCTCACGTTTAAATCCAGTCAAGTAATTCTCGTAAACGTAAAAGTCCTTTAAAATAGCAATGACGTCAACTCACTTAATTTACAAAATTAATTGAATAATATGCATTACGACGACGTTTATTGTTTTAAACCTAGAATGCCGTTTAACAAAAGATGATTCTACAGGTTAGAATCTCTGCTATGTATAAGCGACAATTGAATTAATTAGTTCCAGTTACATGACGTTAGCAACGCTACAGGAAAATTAAACATCACCTTTGTCAACACTCAACATACTATTTATTAGTCGTATTACAGCATTTTGTTATATAAGTTGTTTTGATTATAAAGTCAGTTGGTATGCTACGAGGGCCGCCTTGTAAGTGTTTATAAAGGATCACTAGATGACGCCTTTGAGAAGTGGCACAATGACATTATTATTTGCTAAACGTTGACATTTCTTACTTTTAAAAGAATAACAGCTCAGAAATCTACAGTTTCTTTACAATGAGTGTATAAAAAAATATTTTGTGTGAAAAAATGATTTCCTGTAAAGGTTTTCTGTGGATGAATTTTTACGGTTTTAGTAGAGGCCTAACTCAAACAGAGATTGATCAAAGTAGACCATCAGAAGAGAATATTTACAACTAGTTTACAGAATTTCAACTAATTTCTAGTGATGCATTTCATGAAGATCGACCAAAATCAGTTGCTCTTTCAAGAAACATAGACAGTAGGCCTTTTCAATCGATGATTGCAAACTATCGGCATGTGATAATGTTGTGTAATGTAATATAAAAATGCTATTTGCATGAGGTACTACAAGGTCAGGTTAGAATTCGCTGATCTTATAGTAATAAAACACTTAAACACATAAATGATATACGCAATAACGTGGTGAAATAATGTGGTTTATTGTTCTCTAATATTTATAACGTCATATGTATGACTCGAAACGCGATTTTAAGTTATTGACAATGTATAACTTCTATTTATAATGTAAAAGTAGTTAGGATGATTCCATACCATTTTCAACTAGCAAAGTAGCAAGAAAAAATAACGAACTAATGATATTTTTGATTAATGATATAAATTTGTTCTTCTGATTGGATTTTGGCTTTTCTTCTGCTTCTCCAGGATGTTGATAGAATTAAATGGTTCAACGATGTAAGTTTTAATGAAGAGACTGAATTTTAGTCTAGGCAGTCAGCATGAAGACGATATGAAAATGGTGTGAAATAGATTGTTGAAGGTACGATGAAAATTTGTGACGACAAGAACGAAAGTGCGGTGTATGTACGATTTATTCGCTGTCGCCGAAGTAATAACGGAACAAGCGTCGGTGATGCTCTTTACGCGTTACTTTGTACAGTCAGCCCTTGCCGGGTGTGGGGCGCAATGGCACTCGCCTGGTATTATAGGTGATAGCAGCCAACGGGGGGTTTTGTAGGCTCTTCTTACTGCTTCGGTGGAGTGCAGCAGTCTTCGGTGTCTTGTCTCGGTCATCTCTGTTGATCTGATAAGCCAGCCATTTGGAATTCCTCCTCTTCTGCAGGGCACCTAACTGTTTTCTCATCGAAGGCGTAGATACAATGACGCGTTGTGTAATATGGATATGAGAGAAGAATTAAAGATTAGATGATAGTAACGAGGGATCAAAAGATTCAGATTCTATCAGAATGCGACTTAGCTCGCTCTTCAGGAAAATGTTTGATGACTTAGTGGTGAATTAGTACTGATTGAATTGTGCGAGATACTCACTCATAAATTATCATAATAAGACTCAAAATGCATCTAATTATTGCTGGCATGGGTGGGTCTTTCTATATGAAATTTGCTGACAAGAAGCAACTTTTGGTGGTCGGCTCGCTAGCGGTACCTCCCATAATTGCCGGCTCTCGTGGGCGTAACTTGAAGGCAATTTTGTTAAAATCTTTAGGAAGGGTACAGTTGTTACCAATGAAAAGCATTCCTATGTATCCAAAAGTATCCCCGTCGAAATTCTATGGTATCATAAGTTGTTTTCCAATCAGAATAAGATGCCAGCGAACTCGTGACGTACATTGTAATTGAAGACGGCAGGTAATGAAAAAATAAGCATGTATTTAAATTGAAGAGTATTGCGAAAATATTTCCGCGAAGGCGAAGAAGTAAACATGTATGTGTGTGTGTGTGTGTGTGTGTATGTATGTAATTGTATCGCCGCCTCGTACAACGCTGTGAGATAAGGCATCTTGATATGAATGAGTGTGGGTAAGCTCGCTTCCTTAATGAAATAATAATGATAAATCTAAGATGTTGGTGTAAGACCGTGACATTTGAATGCATGTGTTTCGCGAATTCTTCTCGCTGCTGGCATGTATCTATATGCGCTTGCTAGTCGTTAGTGACACCTAGCGTACGAGGGTGTGTCAGGCACATCTCTTCCGCGCGCAAATGTTTTGAACGCAAGTATACAATATTTTCGTTCGTGTAGTTTGGTCCTTCCCGTGCACTGGGGTGTTAAACATCACAATTTTCAATTCGCTTATTAAATTGTACGAGTTAGAATTAAATTTAATTCGTCAATTTATATAATAGTAGAGGATTATTTATATCTTAATTAATTAATTCACATGCAGTATGTTAATCCGATAACACATTCTTTCTTTCTCTTCTCGTTGTTTTTTCCTCTGTTCAATCTCATTTAATTTTTTTGTTTTTGCATTCACATTTTAAACATTTTCTGCATTTTTTTGTATGTTACTGTTGATGGAAAATATTCACGTTACTTGTTTGTTTTGTGTTTACTAAGTTCAACTGACCAAGGAAGAAGATGCTTCATGAAGGACAAGTACCTAGTACTCGTAGGAGTAAAATTGACAAGGGCTTAAATATCTTGAGAGATATCCTGAATTGGCGCTTGGAGAGGACTGACTGCAGTATCTTCTGCAGGAGCAGTAGGAGAGAGGTACCTTGTACTCGTAAGAGAGGAATCATTCCAAATTGCTTCAACATTTTGAGACATTTCCTGAACGGACGCTTGAGAAGGTCTGACTGCAACATGTTCAGCAAAGTCAGGATCTGCCACTACTTTTTTTCAAAGAAAATACAGGCTTGTATCAGTTTCTATGTAATTCCCTTTTGTAGATTGTTCAATATTTTGGTTTCAATTTTTCGCCATCCCGACCAAACCTTCACTTCGTAACATTCTTGATGCCAAATGATTTTAATGGTTTAAAGATGTAAACATCCAATTGCTGACAGATATGGGTAGCGTTTGGATATATAGCTGT
The DNA here is from genome assembly GCA_009867245.2 of Adranes taylori. Lineage (NCBI taxonomy): Eukaryota > Metazoa > Arthropoda > Insecta > Coleoptera > Staphylinidae > Adranes > Adranes taylori. The sequence continues at coordinate 5,121 of WYDF02275420.1, read as the reverse complement.
TAATATTATATCATTCGCCTCATAGAATTACGAAAGATGGAGAGACATATCAGAAGCATGTTCGTCCATCCAAGAAATAACGCGTTTTTGAATATTATTTTCTATTAGTTACGGGTTGAAAATATTTGAAATATATTCATAGAATGTTGGAGCACTCCCCAATCACGTTTGGATCTCACTATTCCCCATACATCAGGGACTTTACTCATAATTTCGTTAGGAATCCTTTCATACTGAAGAATTATAATAGGAGGTGCAAGTTTCCTTGTACTAGCAGTGAACAAAACGGTGCCATTTTTTTTTCATCATTTCTACATATGCTGTACACTGTTCTCTCACCTCGGACTGAAACAAAGATTTCATGTTCTTTCTTGTTACCTTAAAAACATGCATTTTTTCAAAAAACATGTCAACTATTAGACACATGTCAACTATTGGGCAGCTTACCCCAGTTCATGCTGAATTGTATACAACATTTTTTTACTAGAAGTCTTCAATGAAATGAGAAAAATCTCGTTTTCGATTTCATGTTTGAGACGATGAGATTAGCTATCACATAGCACGTCTAACAATTGATTATTTGAAGGAGACCAACATGTAATTACTGTCTCAATGGTTGGTTCCACCTAACGACTTTTGTGTTCTCTAATGTTTATCACAAATCTGCTTAAGCTTTCAAAAATCATGTTTTTGGGACACCACCTCCAGAGTGTAAAAAAATGTTTTGAGAAGAATAAAGATGAATATTTTGAAAAGCAATAAACAAAAAATATTTTTCTGTATTCTATCTAAATAATTTTTACCATACAGTTTGTAGTAGAAGATAAAATGAAATGACAGTACTACTACTGCACATTGGAAGCTTTCGTCATCGTAAAACTCATGGCTTGAGTATTTCACTCTAATTTCAAAGCCAATTAGATATTTTATCAGAATGAGCGAATTTTCTTTTGAAAATATAAACCTATTGTGTACAATATACTGCACTGAAATACACAATTGTACGTAAAATGTTTGTAATAAATTCTAGTTTATAAGAAAACACGATGGTACGGTTAATATTTTATATTCTTTCTATATAGATAAGGAATAAGAAAAATATGAATAGATGTCTTGGAAAACCTAATCTTAATAGAATTATTATAAGTTGTTTTCCTCTGAACTAATATTAATATATCTTTTTTTTGTGAAAACGCATTTCTATTCTTTACCTATTCATATAACATTCCTTTGTAATAACTTAGGATATATTATGCGGGAATAATATGAATGTACGAAATTCTTTGATATTTTTCTTTCGAAAAAGACACAAATTTATACAGGTTGATCTGTGACATTCTGATCCACCTAAAACTACAAGTACCGAATTTGATAGCTATCAGCATTTAATTGTCACTATTTGTGACATTTAAAATTTCTAAGTGAGTTGAAAGAAAAAACATGTAGAAAGCATTCAAATAGTAGAAAAAGAGGGGTTAAAGAAAGGGGGTAAGAAGGGGCTATGCGAAGGGAAGATGATTTAAGATAGAATTGATAGGAAGGAGTAAATATTAGTCATACCGTTCCATACCGTCACCGTTCTTACTCCATACCGTTAGGGAGAAATGTGTTGATATACTGTGTTAGTAGTTTTGTTCATTTTAATTTTAAGGTGTACATTTTTATTTGTTCTTTGTAAAGTTAAACATTTGTTATTAAGAGGGATACAAGATGCCAGTAAAGGGTTTATTTATTATACAGGAAAGCCATCATACAACTTTGGCTCTGTCGTACGGGTCAGTGTGTAACTAACCACACGTCCCTTACTACTTGATACGATCTTCCTTTATGTCAATGCAACAACAGCATTTTACGCACAACCATACGCTGGTGCATAAGGCGTGTACAACAGCAGACAACAGCGCTCCATTAATCCATGTTTCTATGCCAGCGTACACAACTCCTACTTTAAATATATTTAAAACAAACAATAATGCATCATCCTGCATCACCCACTAGTGGAACACAAGCACGCACTACTCTTATAATAAAGTGCAACATAAATCTTTGACGATGAGTAAAAGCATCATCTCACTTATTTAATTGTCTTATTAGTAGATGTCACAACACGTTTAATCATTTTTTACCAGTTCATCCATTTAAAATCTTCTAGGATATGGATATAAAGTTCCAACTGATTAGTGTTGATCATATCAAGTGCAATTCTGAAACGATTTGTTTTATTACAAAATATCTTTTTTTGTGAAAACGCATTTCTATTCTTTACCTATTCATATAACATTCCTTTGTAATAATTTAGGATATATTATGCGGGAATAATATGAATGCACGAAGTTCTTTGATATTTTTCTTTCGAAAAAGACACAAATCTATACAGCTTGATCCGTGACATTCTGATCCACCTAAAACTACAAGTACCGTATTTGATAGCTATCAGCATTTAATTGTCACTATTTGTGACATTTAAAATTTCTATGTGCCTTGTCATCGACTGAACATCTTAAAACGGAAAAGAGAAATGAATTAAGAAACTTATTTAAAGTACAATTGCACAATTAATTCAAAAAAAAAACTATTAGTACGAACACATTATTTTAATTTAATACAGATATTTCCCTATTGACTTACTTTTCCCCTTTTGTTAAGTTCGATTATTCTTCGCGTTATATATAGTTACTAGCGGACCCGGCAACCGTTGTTATGCCCCCCACCTAGTCCTCAGATTTGCCTACGGAGCCAACACCACCGCACTCCGCATGGATAGCATAAAAATATTCTTTATGTTTAAATACCTAACTATATAAATTATCATGGCGATTGATTGAATGGTGTAGAAGTTATGTGCTGCAGCTCCATCTAGTGGCGACTTACAACAATGCAGATAGCATAAAAATATTTTTCATACTCAAAGTGTATATAAATTTTCATGGAGATCGCTTGAACTGTGTAGAAGTTTATGTACCGCCATCTAGTGGCGAGTTACAACAATTTGCATTTCATGAAAACCTTCTCCCTGAAAAAATACATACATGTGTCAAGTTTCATGATGATCGGTCAAACGGTGTCGAAGTCTATTAATTTCAACTTACAAAAACATTTCAACAAACATGTTTTCGGATCGTAGGATAAATAAATAAAAGTATGTAGTTGAAACACCGAGATGATAAATACACATTAAAATTGTGCTTTATGTTTAACTTTAAATATCTCGAAAAATAATAACTGAAGAAAGAGTATGTTATTTATATAGTAAGTATTGGAGAATAGAACAATTGTGCTAAAATAACTATTCCATCAGTGGCGTAGAATTCAGGAAGAGTCAAACTCTCACTGTCGTGCGCCTCTTGTAATAGCCAGAAACATTTATTTTACATAATTTCATATGGTATACAGTATCTACACTTCCTGCAAAATTTGATAGGGATACGTCAAAGAGTTTTAAAGTAGTGGGCAAAAATATTTTTTTAATTTTTAAATAAAACACCCTGTAACTCAGTAAGGAGCCATATTTTATCTAACAGATTTGGGTGAAATCTTAATATTTTGAACCCAGGATTCGCCAATTTAAATATTTCCCATTATTAATGAAACACCTGTCTATATATTTATATAGACTGGAGGACCCGATAAACGTTGTTTTGCCCCCTCCTGGTCATCATCGTTGTCTACGGCGGCGACTGCCCCGCTGTCCGCATTTCCGCGCCCCCGGCTTCGCCGAGGCCAGCGACATGGTTTTGTTGGCATGGCTTTTCCGCGGCCAGCGACATGGTGTAGTTGCTGCGGCTTTGTCGCGACCAGTGATGTGATCGTGGCTTTGTCGCGGTGCCAGTGACAATTTAAAGATCTTTACATTAGAAGTAAACGTATCCAATATCGTTTTACGCGTTGATCTAGATATATTTTATATAGAGCCTTTCATTTTGCGATTTCTTTTGAAGAGATTTTTGTTATCTGTTTTTTTTTCGACCATCAAGAATTAACAACAACGGTTTCAGTTGCAAGTGTGCCTTTCACCCGTATGTTTCTAAAGTTTTTTCACATGAACGCCACGATTTTCGGCTTTATAAGCTTCAGCGGTCTAAGCAGCTTCTCCTATTGATTCTAATGTTACAGTACGATGCTTCCCGAGCTTTTGGTTACATAGAACCATTACCACCACTTTCGATACACAGCGAGTGTTTCATCGCCAAATATTCACATATAAAAAGTACACGCAATCCCATAGGAAGAGACGCAATTTCACGATATTCCAGGTCACAATTTGCAATTGAAACGACTATATCTATCTTTCGGTCAGCGAGCGTTTATCGCAGCTAGGAGGATGATGTGATCAAAGTAGCGCCATGGTAAATATTATATAAAAAATTAAAAAACATCAAGAATCTTTCTTTTTCTTGTACTCTTTTCTCATGCACTTTCATTTTATTGCTCCTTCCCATTAACTTTGTTTTCGATGCAAAGACGAGGAGATCGCGTGAGAAGAATTTAGGAGGAAAGAGCCGCTCGCAGAAGAACAACGGAGATGACAATTAATCAACTCAATCTACGTGGTCCACGCACACCGCTGATGTTAGATTTACCCGTAGCAATTCAACCATCAAATCAACAAGAAACTTCATCCTTGGCACCAGGCTCGCTGCTTTCTTAGAAAGCTCCAGGCGACGTTCCATTACCACCAACTCCGGATAAAGGATGGCTCTACCCCGTAACCCGTCATCATCTCTTCAGGTATTACTTTGTCGACAGCGAATAAGCTCTATTAAACTACATCTATCTACTTCCATCACGATGTCAGTACACAATACCAATTCAGTCGCCCACCAGTTTCTGCAAGATTCCAGTTTCTGCAAGTATCATACTTGCATACATTTCACTTTCTCAATACTACCCATAGGCTGGACGATATCCTCATCATCAGCAACAATAAACCAATGTTTCGGCACGAACATCGTCGAACCGAAAGAGATGTTTCGTACATAGCCATCCTCAAGACCAAAGAACAAAATATATCCAATCAATTTATATCTAATTCGCTATTATTTAATCTTGTACCTTTTCTGATGATTATGGCATGGATCATCATAACAAACTTTATATAATTTATTGCAGATGACTTTGTAT